>CAUYSK010027602.1:0-94462 GCA_963575035.1 Avahi laniger
GAACACTCTTACACTGCTGGTGGGACTGCAAATTAGTGCAACCTCTGTGGAAAAGAATTTGGAGATACCTCAGAGAGCTAAAAATAGAAATCCCATTCGATCCAGCAATAGCACTATTAGGCATCTACCCAAAAGAGCACAAAACAGTCTACGATAAAGACATCTGCACCCGAATGTTTATGGCAGCACAATTCACTATTGCAAGAATGTGGAAACAACCCAAGTGCCCGTCAATCCATGAGTGGATTATTAAAATTTGGTATATGTATACAATGGAATATTACTCAATCATAAGAAATGACAGTGATCTAGAACCTCTTATACTTTCCTGGATTAAACTTAAGTCCATTATCCAAAGTGAGGCACCACAAGATCCGAAGAATGGGCTCCACTTGTACTCGCCATCAAATTGGTACTAACTTATCAACACTAGGGTGCTCACATGGCAGTAATACTCTCAAGGGATTAGGGGAATGGGGGGTAAACCCTCAACTAAAGGACATGGAGAGCATTGTAGGGGGGAAAGGCATGCCTTTAACCCTCGCTTGGGTGAAGAAAAGACATAAAGTGTAACCAAAATGTTTATACCCTCATAATACCCTGAAATAAAAAAAAAAAAAAGATTGTACACTGTGTTAATGCTGCTAGAATCAGGCCCTGCTGCCTCAGACTGTGACCTTTTCCTTGTTTTATTCCCTCTCTGCTATATCAAAGCATTGGAATAGACGCAGTTCTAGTATCTACTTTCCTCAAGTTTCACGTTATTCTTTAAAAGGACCCCATGACCACCAGCACCATTGTTGTATTGGAGTTTTTCCTTTGTAGCCCTTTGTGTGCTGGGCTGAGAAGCCTTGTGAACTCTTAGGGTTTGAAGCCTGATAGACTTCATTTTATTTACATCCTTTCCTTTCCTTCAGGGTCCTAGGTGAGATCAACAACATTCTCTGCATTTCTCACTAAGAAAAGAGCCTCTTTTGCCAGCCTAGGAACTCGGGGATAATCTAACTGTACATTTTTTAAAAATATAATAATTTTTGTTATACATATAGTTGGTGGACTTAGTGATTTTTTTTCCAAGTTTCACAAGTTGTTCTTGACAGAGGTGGTTTGTGACCTGATTATTACTGCTATGTCAGGGATTCCCCTATAACTCAGCAGTAATCAATTTTTGAAAATATCCCTATCTCTCCTGGAAGCCAGAAATCACAAACCTGATAATATTTTTGAACATAATGGGCACTGCTGCTGGGGAAAGCACTGTGTCAACACAACGTAAAGTGAGAACCCCTCTGTGTTAAGCTGACCTGGTAGAGCACATGTGCTCCTTTGGTTCCGGATAAGGGACATGTGTCCCATGTGCAAGTAGGGAGATTTGTGGCACTGTATATTAGAAGACATTTATACATTTATGATCATCTTAATTGCAGATTTTTAACCTCAAATGCCTTCCCAACCCCTTTTCTTATCACTGGGTTGTGTCCAGGAGGTAAAGCTGTAATGAATATTAATTGTTCTGAAGGAAGATTAACTAGGAAAGTATATCTTCTGCTAAAATATCAAATCAAAATTGTACAGTGGATACCAAAGACCTTATTTGTGATTTCTAGATTACTGCTTTATTGGATTATCTTTATTTTGGCTTCCTTTCTTTGGTATGTAGCCCAAAGAATTTATCATTATTGACAAGTTATAAAATATATGCCGGCTGTTATGAATGAGGATAGCATGTTGTAAGGGTAGAGTGGAATAAATGGCATCCTATTCTTCCATTCTTGAAAATGGTAGATTTCTAAGTAAAGTGTATATAAGTGTACTTCATCTCTATCAGTGGATTTGAAAACTCTTCATCTTTTTTTGAAGGCAGTTGTTATTTTTAAACAGTGTTTTGATTATTTTAGACATTTTCAGAAAAGTCAATTTTTGTCTTTCATTTCCAACTCTTGAACTTGCTTTTATTTGTAATAGCCACATACACGATAACACTTTTATATTCACATACAGCTGATCATTTTTACCCAGGAAACAGGAAAATCTGTGTTTCAGCCACATTCAAAAATAACAATGTACTCTTTGTTTTGTCTCTGAGCTGTCTAATTCTGCCAGGATTGGATTAATTTAAAGTAGTTCCTGTCATCTCCCCCATGGTTTAATGGAGTGTTTAGGTGTATGTGTGTGTGTGTGTGCACGCACGCGTGTGTGCATACATGCATGTGTGTGTGTTTTCAAAAAGATATATTGGGGAGATACAGAACAGAAATTCATTCATGAACTCACGTTGCCTCCATTAGTAACACATTTGTATTAAATGAAAAACACTGATTAGGGCTGAGCAGATAGAGGGAGTTAGGAGCTGATTTGAACTTGATAAGCCCTTGAGCAATAAGACTGATCTATTATCATTAATGGATTTTTCAAATTTCTCAATTGCTTTATTGAGGATTTTTATTGGGCAAAAAATATGTATGTTGAAAATGCCTTAGTGCCATCAGCATTAAAAACTCATTTGTTGGCATTTACATTGCCTAATTTCCCAGTGACACCATTCATTGCAGAAAGGATTGGACTTACTCTGTTGTGACATGTATAATAACAAAAAACCTGCAAGATAAGATAGAAATTGCTAATCTATTTAATTTGACTCCCCTGTTGTCAGAGTGATGGTCACATACAAATAAGTTTCCCTGGAGATATGATTATTCCAGAGTGATGGTTTCTCCTGGCTATGTATTGAAAGGTATGACAGCTTTTCTTAGACTTTTTAAGAATTTACTTAGTCACTTTTGCTGTTTCAAAATTGTATTATTTTTTTTTTTTACTCACAGCGATAATGAAAAAGCCTGAACTATGATTATATAGACCCCCATCTCTAACTTTGATGTATGACAATGAGTAATTCTCATTCTTTCTGAGCTGTGATTTCCTAATTTGTCAGTTGTGGTTACTAGACTACATCTTGAGTTACAGTCAGTTGTAGTACCAAGAATTTATGATTCCATGAAAACAAACTGAAAAGTCTTTAGTGTTGAAGTTATCCTACAAAAGGTAGGATAATCATACAGAAATGTTTTCAAAATACTGTGACACTGCTTATAACTGAATTTAAAGTTTATTAAACCTAAAAATCAGTGAAATTATAATTTTTAATAAGTGAATTATTTAAAGATTTATTTACATTATTTTTGTTTCTTACTATAGCTATAAACATTTTAGATGTTTCTAAAAGACCATTTTTGGGAAAATACAAAGTATGTTATAGAATTCCCTCTTTAGCAGCAGACCCACAGAGATTACAGACCTATTAGGGAAATACATGTTGACGAGCAATTGTTCATATTCAAATTGCTAGGTTTTGATGAAGTGCTGTCTTCATATACAGTTGCCAAATATTTATTCTTGTAATAAAACTGGTAGAAGTTGATGCCCATTTAGTCTCCCCTGCCCCTCAGCAGAGGTTAATAAAGAGGGAGAGTGTATTATTGTGCTTTCTCTGATTCACTATCCCCTGAATGTACAGTGTGAAAAGAACTCCTTTGCCATTTTCTTCTATGCCATTCCTGGATATGTAAGGGAGTGTGCATCAGCTGTGTTTTCAAGGCCTAGAATTTGACAGCTCATTGTGAAATTTACTTAGCTTCTAGATGAAGGTACTCTTATCCTTATATGTTTGGCACATGAGGAGATGGATAACAAAGAAATCTTTTTCCAGATCTAGCAGGGAACCACTCTCTGATTGGACTCCATTAGAGAGCAATGTTGGCCCTTTTGAGAATATCCATTTCAGTGAATTTACTGCTCCTTGATTAATAGAATCCTCAAAAATACCAAGTATGGAGCACCTTTGGGAAACATTTGCTTGATAATATATCTTGGCACTTTTCCTGTTAAACTCCATAAATTATAGGGTTATGACTAATACTGTCACTATACAAAATGCATTTGAGAAATATTGAGATCTGTAATTTATTTACCTTCAAAAAAATGTATAAAGAGAGTAACTTCTCTGAATTCACACAGTGGGAATTCTCATGTAAATTAGGAATATGAGCAACCAGGATTGAGATAGAAACTCAAAACTGTTGGTCAGAAAAGTCTTCTTCAAAAAGTTTGAATATACTCTTCAGAGCTTCAAAACAGAGAATTCCAGGTCCTAGGCATAGGGTGTGGGTACAATCCGTTTATGAAAAGAAAGTTTCATAATCAAAACACAGAATTCTTGTAGAAAATACTAGATTTCCATTTTATCTGACAAATATGGACATCTTACCAAAAAGACAGTCTGTGTAATGATAGTTTCTGGATTCCTGAAGTAAGAGGTTGTAGTCACATTGGGGTGCATAGGAAGTTTTTTAGGTTCATCCAAATGTGCATATGTGTCTTGTATGAGATGGAATAATCATATGCACAAAACCCCTAAAGAACAGTTTTCTTTTCCAGGTTGCTCTTTAGTGGTTATATAGATGTGTCCTTTAAAAGTTGATTGGATCAGACCTGTATTTTTCTAGCTCATTGAATCTCCTGAAATTGGAGATGGTTATTTAACCCTTTGACAGATGAAGACAGCCTGTCTCAGCCTTCAAAGGTGAAATATGAATGAGAACAAGTGAGTAAATATGAGACTAATTGAAGTGGACCCACTACGAGACTGAGGAAGGAGGCGTTCCTGGCACTCCTCAGACCCCAGCTTTTGAAGCCAGCCACCAATCTGTGTAAATGACCCCACGAACCTACACCAGAAAGGGTTAGAAGGTTCCTGTACTCACAGTCCTTTAAAACCTATTGGAAACACCTTTCAGACCATTAGTATTCCTGGTCTATCTTATGAATTATAAAATAAGAATTAAAGAATATGGTTTTAAGATGAGCACTGTAATTTTATGTTGTTCAGATGTAAACTTTTAGTGTGGTACGATCAGATGTTATCTCTTTGACTTGACAACAACAGTGATATCTCAAGCCCTGTCACCTTTTACCTGATGTATTATTTTGCCATTTTGTTCCTTTTGTGACAAACATATACGTCCTGAGAAAATAAGAAAAAGGTCACATGATGAAACAAACTTAAAAACAATGTGAGTTCAAAGTCTAGCTTTTTAAGATTATAGCATTTCATAAAGGATATTGAACTAACAAAGAAGAGAAACAATTCTGTTGACCAGGGCCACACATTCACAAAGCCTAGAAGGGCCAGGCAGATGATCAGGGAAAGACATCATGTGCATACAAAGTGCATGTGAATGGTCAGGATCTAAAGGCATATGTCACTTTATAAGCATGTGGGCCCAGAAATGCTAGAGCTTATGTTTTTTTGAGAAGGTAGACATCTAAAACTTGGGTGTAAAATATATCAATTTTTAAATGTTGGTTCAAAAATTTAAAAAACCCTCTATGGGCTAAACCACATACACGTGTGTCGTCTCAGGAGCAATTTGGCATATAGGCAACCAATTTGCAACTTCCGATGAAATGTATAAATATGCACAAACTTAAAGCTTTGTGTATAGTAGTCACTCCAAAAATATTTGTTTAACCCAGTTGAACATAACCAGGCATCAGAAATATAGAATTTCATTTTCAAATGTGTAACACGTATTTTTTTCATTGTCGAACTTTCAAAAGTCAAATTAAAGCTAAAGAGTTATATTCAGCTATGTAAGTTAGTGGTTTGGCCATTTCAGGAATCAAATTAATCCCAGAGAAAATAAACTCTAAATTAATTTGAAAGATTTTTTTCACAATCGAACTAACTCACTTTTATTGAGCACCCAGATTAAAAGCCATCAAAGAGGCGATTGAATACAGTTCCTAACCGAAGTAGTTTGCAATCCAGTGGATAAGAAAGACTAGCTTCAGTATAATGGAGATAAAAGCAAATGTACAAATGTCATGAGAGAGAGAAGAAAATTATATTCTCTGTTCCTTCTTAGCACAAAGGCAAGAAAGGTTGATTCATTGCAAGGGATCAAAGATCAAGGAAAGCATCTTGAAGGAGGTGGCATTTCAGATGTGTTCGAGAGAGTGAGACATTTCAGAGAGGGGAGTGGAATATACCTGGATGCTTGGACTGTGTGATGGTAAGTCGTCTGGCTGTGCTCCACGACCTGTCAGTGAGGTGGAAGGCTAACTGGGGCAGCATTGCAGAGAGCCTTGGGTGTCATGCGGGCATGTTTGGGGACTTTATTCTATGGAGGAAGAGAAGATAATGCTGGCACATTGTGAAACACAGAGTAGAGAAAAAGGAAAAGAGAATAAAAGCAGATTAGTTAGGAGGCTGTTTCAATAGTGCAAGCAACAGATGATGAGAATTTGAACTGGTGTGGGTGCGTGGAATTCTAAATAGGTGATGGATTTGGATGTCATAGGATATGAGAGTACAGACATTTTTTCTTTTTCTTTTTTTCTTTTAACCAACACTGCAAGTGAAATAATTTGAACTTGATCTTAATTTTTTTCTTCCTACTTTATCAGCTCATCATTCTCTTAAAATTTAGCATAATCAACAGAATAAGAAAGAGGTGATGAGACAGACAGTGGATATTTGGTTTTTTCTACATAGCAAAGAGCAATTTCTATTTTCAGCTTCTGGGTCTATTTTATTTTATAAAGCAAATTTATTGAGGGAGGGAGAACAGAAATGAAAGAAATTTTTTCTTATGATATTATGCTCTAAAGATGGAGGAATGAAAACATTTCAAATGCATGCACAATCAACATTTAAAATAAATGATAATATAAATTACAAAACAAAGGCAAGAAGGATTAGAATTCACAAAACTAACTCACATCATTGGAAAAATGAAACATGAAAATGAAAACATACTTAGGTGATTTCAACTTCTAATTATTGTACCTTCTTGGTGATGGTTCCTGCTTACAGGCATTTCTAAGGAAAAGTGGAATTTTAGACTTTTCAAATGATCGGAGTGTACAATCCAGAGATAGTTGTTGAAATGAAAGAATTATTCATAATACTTTAAAAAGAAATCTATTCCCTATCTTTACCTTATGTGAATGGAAGTATAACATAAACCATCTAGTGAAATGAAGATCACTAAATATAAACATATTTAGAGCAAATATCTTTATGGATCATATGGTCCCACTTGGCCATGTTCATTGCTATATTTGTTCAAATAAATATATCAACTAAAAATGTTCATAATTTTATTACTACTGTATTCCTAGTATGTGTTGCTTTGTAATGTGTGGTAAAATAATCTAAATTAATGCTTTAGGGCACAAACTTGTCACCTGTTCTATGTTCCCAATTTTAAAATAGCATAATGACGTAGGGAAATTAGAGGCTTCATCTATTGTGTTCAATTCATGCACCACTGAGCACTTACTAGGTAAAAGGTGCCACATGCCAGAGGGGTTAGAAAGATGACAAAAAAACACATCAAATAAATCATTTCTAAGAATTTGAATTTTTATGAAGCTTTAGAAAGTCAAATTAGCCTCTTATAGCTTATATTTTCTGCTGATTCACTGAGCAGCAGATGTACTAGAGGGCCTATATGAGTGAAAAGAAAGAGTTATATAATTTTGGATTTTGAAAAATGTAAAAACATATTTAAAAAGACAAATATTAAAAGTGAAAATAACAAGATGGATTAGACTTAAAAGTTTCCAGAGGAAAATATATTTGATAGCATTTTAAACTCTTCTCTATCCCTCTGCTCTGCTCTATCTCAGTTTCCCCATAGTAAAGAATTCTAAAGTACATTTAAAACGAGGCACATTTGTGCACACATGGCAGCATGGACTGAATCACTGAAGCAGGCAGCAGTTTATACTACTGAACATGTAGCAATTGTGTTACTCATATCACATCCTATCTTTTTCATGATCATCACTTTGAAAATTTGTTCTAGGTATTGTTATTATAACTGAATTAAAATTAATTGTAAGCATTTGACACATTTCTTGCTGATGTTTGCCAGAAGTAGTTTTTTGGGCAATCATTCCTCAATATTTGTTTCTTGTTATCCCCATCAACTACGTAATGGAGATGCAATTCTCATATGTGTGTCCAAGGACCATACAAGGCCCTGTCTTGGAACATAATGGGTATAATCACTCTAGTTTGTCAGCACCATGCTAAAAAGTAAAAATCTAGAGTCTTAATTTTGGAGGTGCATCAACTGGAAGTAGCAGAAGAGACAGCTGATTCACATGTTGATTGTAGCTGCTTTAGAATGCCAGGTAGATATAGTTACGATGAATACAGTCAAAGCATCACCATAGTGACTCAAACTGGCTGCCACGTTGTCTTAGTCCATTCAAGTTGTTATAACAAAATACTGTAAACTGGGTAGTTTATAAACAACAGAAATTTATTTCTCATGTTCCAGAGGCTGTGACATTCAAGATCAAGGTTCTGGCAGATTTGGTGCACAGTGAAGGCTCGCTTCCTCATAGGGCCTTCTGGTTATATCCTCACACAGTGGCAGGGACTAGCTAGCTCTCTGGGGTCTCTTTGATAAGGACACTAATCACAGTTATGAGGGAAAAGCCCTCATGACCCAATCACCTCCCAAAGGCTCACCTCCTAATACCATCATTTTGGGGGTTAGGATTTCAACATATGAATTTCGATCTGAACACAGACGTTCAGACAATAGCATATGTCAACTAATTGTCTCATGATCTACTAATCCTGTGTAAATTATGGATCGTGTGGTTTTAAAGTGGATGAAATTCATTGTCTATGTTTTATTTCACCATCTCTCCCTCCTACTCTGTTGACTCTTTCTTTTCTATCACAGGGTGAGTATCCCTTATCTGAAATACCTGGGACCAGAAATGTTTAAGATTTTGGATTTTTTTCAGTTTTGGAATATATATTTACCAGTTCGGCATCCCTAATCCTAAAGTCCAAAATTTGAAATGTCCCAATGAAAGTTTCTCTTGAGCTTTCCATCGGTGTTCAAATGTTTCAGAATTTGGAGCATTTTGGATTTCAGATTTTTGCCTTAGGGATACTCAAGCTATATACAGATGGGTAATATCAGGAATTAAGATCTGGAGCTATGGTATACTTTGCTTGGTTATTGATTTTGTTGTGTATCTAGATTTTGGATTTGTTTAAAGGAGTTAGATTACTCCTAAAAGATTTTAAAGTCAATCTGTCTTAAAAAATTAATGTTTAATGGAAAGACATTGGGATTTTGTTACCAAATTGACTTGAATTGACCCTTGGTTCTACCACATACTAGCCCAGTAGTTACGGGTAAGTTACTTTCCTTCTCTCAACCTCAGTTCCATCATTCATAAAATGAGGATAATAGCAACTATATTGCAATGTTATTGTGAGCATTAAATGATATAGTAAAGAATAAAGCAAGTAGTGTAGTGCAGGGCATGTAATAGGAGTTCCAGAATTTTTTTCTACTTTCCTTTATAAACCATTGGTAGTATGACCTTGTGTTTCTTAATATAATGTTGAAAGTGTTTATTAGAATTCACTCTTTTATTCTGATCACTAACCACATTACTGGGACTATTCCAAATTTTCCAGATTGTTGATAATCTCAGCCCTTCTAAGATTTCACAACCTCACACGGTTTAGCTGAGCTAAGCTGGAACCAAGTCTCCCAGGACTCCTTCCCTGTATACGTCTAGCCGAGGATGAGTGACAAGAGAAATTTCTGCTGTATTTGGAAGGCAGAACTGAAGCAACAGATATGTTTTAGTCTCGGAAGTTCAGGGAGGATCAGCTGCAGTGGCAGCTCACACGTGCCACAGGTCTGCTGGCTCACTTTGCTGGCATGAGGCAGCAGGCAACTGGGCCCAGAGTTCCTCTAATGCCTGCAAGATCTTCCAGCTTCACCAGCTCTTGGGCCAGGAGCACGTTTAGCTCTGGGATGACAGTGCTGATGCCTCCCACAGGTCACCTGCATCATCAAAATTGGAAACTTGGTGGCAGTGAGAGAGCAGTGTAGGTCTTACGGGTTCCCGCTCATCGTCGCAGGTTCCTTTCTCTCCCTCACATTCCATTTTTTCTCTCCACCTGCCTGCCCTGCTGACATTAGCCCAGCACCAGACACAAGCATCATACATAAGTTGTTCAAGCAATGCCCACAGTTATCTACGGCCTAATCCCTATAATAAACTCCAATTTCTTTATTATTCCCATTGTTTCTGCTTCTTTCCACAAACCTTGATTGATAAATTTTTCAAATATACAATCTCCATTTTGTAATATAAATACATATGTCCGTATTCTAAACTCTTGCCAAAAGTCCTTTTAGAGAAGAAGAGAATAATAACCAACATGAAATAAATAATACAAAAGATAATACATGCATACACATACACACACACACACACACACAGTATGCTCTCACTAGAAATTAACTGACCATTATCTCATAACCATCCTGACCTGGTCAAGCATAGCATGTAAAGACTTGCCAGTTTGTGCCTGTCAAGCAATATGGTTTTCTTATTTTTATCTCAAACATATATAAAAGACAACCTCAGTCCTCTTTCTAGAAAGGGTTGGGGTCTCTTGTTCATTTCATCTCATTCATTCATTCATTCATTCAGTGAATATTTGTGGACTGAACTGGCTAGTATGTCTCAACTGGCTGAGAATTTCACCTTGCTCTGTCTGCTGGCAGTGTCTGTCTGTCCCATTTAACAGATCCAAGTATCTGGAGCCACAGAAACTCTGTTGTGATCACTCTCTGTCCCTGTACCCAGAAAATCTCACACTTATTATCCATGTACTAATTTATCAACTATTAATTAAGAGCCAATTGAGTTAGAGGGTAAAATTTGGTCACCACCATCTTGGAATGTGAAGTCCCTGAGAAGGTATATTCATGAAGTCTTAAATATACCCACTCCCACAACCTATTGAAAAACACCGCAAATGGGAAGAAAAGGAAGAAAAAAATGAAATAATTTACATCCTATTTTCCATACAAAGAAACATTAAATTTTAATAACGATTTCAAAAGTAAAATTTAAATATAGGATTGAAACCACACTGTGCATTCCCTCACTGTAACTTTTCTGTGACAGCGTAAAAATCATACATATTTTATCAAGATAAGAAAATAAAAACATGCTTTGTCCAATTATAAATTATCACATCCAACCTTTTAGTAAGGACATATAAAAATTATACATATACACATAGAAAAATAGAAATCTGCATGTAAATATTATAGTAAGATAAATATGTATTTATAGATTTTTAGTCCACAACAATGTGATATGAGTGAAAATACCCAAATCTCACACGCGTGCACGTACACACACACACACACACACACACACACACACACACACACATATTTAGAGAGAGAAAGTGAGAATGTAATAGTATTTTCTCCTAAAACCATTATAAATCAGGAGAGTCAATTATGCTCGATGACATCTTAGGATCAGGTAAATATTTATGAACGCACGTGACTCTTCCTATGGTTGGTAAATCGGGATGAGTCTGACACTCTGGGACTTGGGGAAACTGAACTTTTAGGAAATTAGGAAAGTTCTCTGAGCTGCAGGGGGTTTGGTTTTCCAGCTTCTATTTTAAACAGAAATGAAGTTACATAGATTGTGAATTACTGCTTTGACAATGTGCTTGTTAAGCTTATAATCTAAAGGAATTACCGGTTTCTCAAAGCCAGGTCTTGTTATAGTAAGCTCTATGATGGAAATGTTGTTATTAGAAGGTCACTCTGTTTGTGGGTGTTGATCAATATTGCAGTGGAATTGAAAAGAGTGAGCTTATCAGTTTATGTAAAATATCTATGAAAACCTAAATCAACCTTAGTTTGTGTGTATATGTGTGCATGTATGTCTGTTCATAAGAACAAGAATAAAAGATTCACTAATCTTCATAGTTCTTAATAATTCTGTGTTACAATTTGGAATAACAAGAGTGTTTTTTGTTGATCCTGAATAGTTTTAGAGCTGTTCTGTCAAACGCTTCCACCAGAGACTGTAGAAGATTATTTGTATAATTATGCAACCAGTGAAGTATTCTTAGCATCGAATTCAATATTTAACATGTAAAGATATATACATCAATATATATACTTTAAGTTATGGAGATACATTTTGTAGATGTTCAAATCATCAGATGATCAATGTATAACTCTCTCTTTGTTTTAGCTATCACATTTGAAATTTCTTTCCCCTCCCTTACAAGTTTTATTTTTAGCCTATCAATCAACTGTGCTGGAACATGAACTAGAAACTAGATATCTATATGAATCTTCTTTTCCATGAGGTTCAAGGAATCCTAAAGATTGTATTTTTAAAATTTCTTCCCATATGATATATCTTATTTTAATGAGATTCCAGAAATACTTAGGCATATTATTGTCTTTTAAATTTCTTTGCTGAATCTCTAATATCCTTTGTACTTCTTTGACTTCAGATTTTTCCTTGCTTTATCCAAAATGTCTATTAGATAAAACTTCTGCTGGAAAACAAGAGTTTCCTCGTCATGTCCTTGAGGATGGAGAGCAGCTGTCACCCACTCTCAGTTTCCGCTGGTGTGGAGTCTATGCACCCAGCAGAGGGCTGCAGTGCCCTTCTGGGCATCATGCTCCACGTGGCCGCCGTCCAGGGGTAAACAGGATTGGCAGAAGCAGCTCTTTCCTCATAGACTTCTGGCTCCTCATTTTCACCTAATTGCAGGGCTTGTCAGTCCTAAATGCTTTTGTCATATCTGATTCTAGATAAGATTCTTATCAGTATTTTACTTTGTTGTCCATTTTTTTTCCTGTTACTTCACTTCTGCCTCACATATTTTTGGATCAAAAACTTTTTGAGTGTAGAGAAAAGAAGAGTTTTCCTGTAGAGGATGGAAGTTTTCTATCTCTCTATCTTACCCACAGAATGTTCTCGTTACCTCCAGCAGATTGTACGTGGAGTGAAAAGCCTAGCAAGATATACAGAGACATAGTCAAGGTCAGATTTACATAAGTAATATTTTCAACTTAATTATTTTAGCATATTATTCCTTAGATTTATTTTAATTATTAACAGGCAGGCCAGCTTGGTTAATTGTTCCGGTACTACAGTGAATAATTACAATTTTAAAAATTAATAAGTGCAGTCTTTGGTTAAACAAGGAAAAATATTGACCTTAAAATATTTTAAGTTTATAACCACATCTCATGAATTGTGCCAAGATAATGACAAAGCCACTCGTTGAAAAATAAAAGATCATTCAGCAAGTTATCTGACAGCATTTGAAAAAATGTAAAATGTTTTGACTGAGTTTATATTTAAAGCCAAATAGATCTACTGGAGTCACTGTGTATTTAACAACTACAATCAAACTAAAATTATTTTTCATATTTTAATTTAGGGAGATGATTTTTCTTACTATGTATTACAGATTTATTACTTCTTACTTTCTATATGGAATAGCATTTCCTAATAGCTAATTTACAACAGTAGAATATATTTTCTATTTCTAATACATTAGATGTAATAATATAGGATCTCACATAAAGAGAATATATCCCTGTAACTAACAAAAAAGAAAGTATCTAATGTTCCTATTTCATAAGCTTAGCTAAGATATTAATTCAACCATCATCCATTTCCTTCTCCCATTCCCATGGCTCAGTACTCTGACCGCTTTTATTTCCTTAGGTGATGTCAGCCACACCCAAGGCTGTAGAGCCTTCATGACTCCTAACGTTTTACATGCAGTTCTGGCCTCTAACCCAAACTTCTTCTGCTTTCCCAGCATTTCTAACTGGACATCTAATAGGCATCTCAGATTCCCCATGTCTCAAAACAAACTTTTGATTTGCATCTCCTGCCCCACAAGCAGTCCCCCAACCCAGTAAGTGGTAATTCTGCTCTTCCAATTGCTTAGGGCAAACCCACTCCTATGCCACCATCCACCCTGCACAGAGAGAGGAGAATGCATGGACTTGATGTTAGAGGTGGTTAAATCAAATGGGGGATGGTAGAGGTGAGCTAGAAGGGTAGTATGGGGGAAATTGTCAAGGACCTTTCTTGCAATGTGTTTGAATGTGGAATTATTCTTTAGGGAGTCAAGAGCCAGCTGAGATATCTTATGACTTCAGAATTTAGGATCCTAATGAATAGCATGCAAATTGAGAGGCTTTGGGTAGCCAGGAGATATGGTATAACTGCAGAGATTTCTCTGACTAATAAAATGTCTTTTTGACAATTTACTTTGGTGTCATTTGCCTGAATCATTTCAATACTTAATATGAGCTCTGTCTGGAGAGATGGTTTTAAAAAATAATAACTTTTTTTGTCAATAATGATATGATTTTGGTTATTCCAGTGTACATGTCAAAGTTTTAAAAAAAACTGTACAACTGATAGTGTATTTAAAAATTCACCCCATATTAAAAAGCTGTGACTACATGGTAGTTAAATTTTTGGCAGTAAATTATGCTGTGTGGATAGATATGGATGAATATTGATCTAAATCTGATCCTCGTAAGGAAATTCTTTATGAAAATATTCTTCATGTTATTGAGTTCTTTCATTTACAGAAAAAGTTTTGTCCAAAATGTTTGAGCCTTCTTGCCTTGTGACATTTTGTGACACCATGACTGTATCTAAGACTTCACTTATGTGTGGTTGGCCGGAGGGGTAGATGAGATAACAAGATCCAGGCACTTTGATGAGGAGCTTGGACTCACAATCGATTTCACTGTGGAACCTTATTATTACCTTCTTTATCCTCCAAACCCTCCCATTCAGTAGAAGCTATAAAGCAGCAAATGTGATGTCAACTCTGTTATTCTTAATGCCTTTGGACCTTTAATGGGTCCTATTATGCCATCGAATGTAAAATATAGTGAAGAAAATGACCTCTAAATTGCTTAGAAAGCTAGAAACATTGCTCTGTATAGACACTGTATACAATTTTTTCCCATTTACTCTGAAAGGTAAGTAGATGATTCTATTAATATATCGAGTCTTCAGCTAGGGTATTTTGCCTCACTTTGTTTTCAGGCCTTCAGGAATTATTATGTCATTCATCTATTCCCTCCTATTTTTTTAATTCAACACACATATTGAGATTTAATATATCCAGTGTTCTGTGCTGAGTGTTTTGAGGAATATAATGCTGATGGAAACCGAGCTTCAGAGAATTTAAAATTTAGTAAAGGGATTAATACCCAAGAAATTATGGTCCAAGGTATGAGTAACAATGTTTTGGGAGTACAGAGAAAGATGTACCACATCTGGTTGAGCAGGAAGAGAACTCTCGAAGGAAGACGCTAATTATATTGCCTGCTATAATACTTTATCTTCTAATTGTGATATGCAGACTGGCAGAATTAGCATTACCTGAGAGGTTGCTAGATATGCAGGTTCTCAGGCCCTAAGCAGACTCACTTAATCACAATCTTTGGAAGTGTAGTCTCAGAATTTGTGTTTTAACAAGCTGATTTTTACACATGCTAATACATTCCACTGACCATTGATGTCACCCAAAATAAGTTGATAGATTTATTTTTATTTCAGAATATCATAGGGATACAAGCATTCAGGTTATGTATACTGCCTTTGCACTGCCCGAGTCAGAGCTGCAAGTGTGCCTACACCCCAGACAGTGCTCACTGCAAGCATTAGGTGTGAATATACTCATCCCCTCTACCCCCCTCCCACCTGCCCAACACCTGATGAATGTTACTTCCATATGTGCACTTTAGTGTTCATCAGTTAGTACCACTTTGATGCTGAGTACATGCAGTGCTTGTTTTTCCATTCTTGTGTTACTTCACTTAGAAGAATGGGCTCCAGCTCCATCCAGGATGATACAAGAAGTGTTAGTTCACTATTGTCTTTTGTGGCTGCATAGTACTCCATGGTAAACATAGACCACATTTTATTAATCCACTCATGTATTGATGGCACTTGGGTTGTTTTTACATCTTTACAATTGTAATTGCACTGCTATAAAATTTGAGTGCAGATGTGTTTATTGTAAAATGTCTTTTTTTCCTTCGGGTAGATGCCCAGTAGTGGGATAGCTGGATCAAATAGTGATTATTGATTTAATTTTGGGGGTGTTCCTTTTAAATATTTTGTGTTATATGCAAATGTTTTTCCTATGTGATAGGGTTCACTGAGCATTGCCTACCCACCCCCCACCACTGCTTGGCCTTGTCTTTCCTTACGACTAGCTTGGAAAATATGATAAGTCTTTAACATACTGATTGTTATATGTTTCTTGGCATAATAGGCTTAGATAGAAGACAGAAAGTAAATTGATATAACAAAATTTTTTTAAAGTGTCTACTTATCCCCCATCCTTTTTAAAACAAATACATGTATTTCAAAAAGATTTTTAGAAAGAAAACAAAATAGCATTTGTGCTCAGGGTTGTCAATTTAGAACACCAGTATTTGGAAATTACTTTTAAAAGATCTAGGCTCAGACTAAGATTCAGGTTTAAATTAAGATGATTAGGACATTCATACAGTCACCAGGCATTTCAGCTACAGAAAGCACTGGCATTAGTCCATGTGCCAAGAGAGTTTACAGATGTGAAATTTCTTGGACTGTTGTTTTAGGCAGTCAGGGTGAAACAGGAAATGATCTGCGTGGTGCAGGCTGCAATGAACTGAAAGGATGCTAGTTGTTGTGGGTTCACTTCCTTGTCTTATATGGTGTTTAAAGTGATGTTGCCCAGAGGGTTAGCACCTATATTTTTTTTTATTATTATTATTATTTGTCTGTTTGTTTTGCTTCAGGAAATAATAGTTTGTGAAAATTATGGATATACTGCAGATGGCATTTTGCTGAGTACTTTTAGAGTCAGACAGAACAAAACCCAAAGTGCTGGATGAAACTTAAAAACCTAAATCTTATGTGTTTTATCAACAAGGCTTTCTGTAATGGAATCAGAAATTTTTTGGCTAAGTTAGATTTCATCACCATGCACATGCACCATAGGTTTGATGAATTATATATGATATGCTGAAAACAGAGACTTACTGCAAATGACAAGAAAAGTAACATTTTAATTGCTTGAAAAGAAAAAAGTTTACTTAGCATTCAATGACTAAATCCAGTAAGTTAGTGTGTAATTGACAATAATAGCCCAGATTTTATCCTCCTGCTCAGGAAAGCTAGTGTGAAATTGTGAGTTTACAATGGCAGTAATTAATCATTATGGTAGACTGTCAAGAAAAGAGCTCAGGTCATGTATGTTAATGATTGCAGTATGCAGTTTTTGACATTTACTGTGAGTTCTAACATATTTCATATAGAACAATTAACCAAAAATGCAAACATCTGGAAAGCAGTCTGCCAAAATTCCTAGAAGAAGTGGAATAAATTTTTAAAATACATGTAATTGAAAGATACCTTATTGTAAGTAATTGCATTGTTAAATAACATTTTAAAAATAAACCCAAACACAGATAATTTACTTGGCATAAGGTAACTACCCTCAAAGAAATTTATGTAAGTCATCAGACCACAACCTGGTTACATAGTAACATTTGTTTGGTAATCATCAAAAAGCATTAAGAAGTCTTGGTAATGATATGAATCATGTATGCATTGTGCTTAGGAGGATTTGGTGGGCATTTCTGATTTCCCAATATTTGTTTTAAATTACTTTGAAGTAAAGACTTTTTGGTTACTACCAAACGAAAATAACCCTGTTATACATGTGTGCGCATGTGTACGTATGTGCACACATACACATGCACACACACACAGAATCAGCTCCAAAATGGAATAATTATTTTATAAGACTTAATGCCTGAACATGCAGACGTGTATAAAACAAGGTGCCTTGAAATACGATATACTACAAAAAGTACAATCACATTGTTAGTACAGTAAACACACTGCATGAGGAACTATTTTGTCACCAATTAGAAAAAATTCCTGTGTTGAGAATGACTTATAAAGATTGTATATAACATGTCAAAGGAATCTGTTTTGGAGGAAATAAATAAGTACATGGGAACTTTTATGCCCACTGAATGCCCTCAACAATATGGCAATGTACTGCTATAAAACCTGTGCTCTGACTTTGTTACTGAATTCTGGGGATTTGGGTATCAAGGAAGCTGAATGAATACCTTTGAGGCTGGAGAAAAGTCGGTAGTAGGCTGACAGGAACATAACTGTGATGCCCTGAACACATCATTCCCTTGCTAATGCACGTTGTTTGCAGCCTTAATTATTTAAGAAGGATAACAATGGATTCACTACCATCCAAGACAGCTTTGTAGATGACTTGCTGGGACCTGAAATACTATGCAGCCTTACTTTGATTTTAAGATTTCTCACTTTTTGACATGTTCTGTTGACTTATTATGCACTAAGCTAGGAACTTTGGACACTAGGCAGGAGGTAAAGAAGCAGCAGAAGTCACTCATAGATACAGTATTTGGATTTGGTAACTGAAGCTTTTTCTTCATTTATATTATACTAAAGTATGTGTGTGCATGTGTGTGTGTGTGTTTAAATTTCCCCATTAAGTTTTAATCAAATTTATGTAGTTTCCCCAGCAAGCACAGTTGTGAGACAGAAATATCAATTAAGGAAACTATTCTAGACTGATCCTTTATATAGTTCTTCTAGATGATATACGTAACTGGATAAAATGTATACCGTAACTTGTGTACTTGTTTGCTCTTGATCGAGGTGTTCAGACATATAATTGTACTATGAAACAGTCTTCTAGCCCCAGACGCACAAAGCATTTGTTTTGTAACTAATCTCTGCTTACAGTTTATTCCATGGTTAGGCAAAAGTGAACCACTGATTTTCAGTGGAAAAGTTATGTGGGGTAAGAAAAATAGTTGTTGTACGTATACCCTTGACCATTTGCTCCCCTCCAAAAAATATTTTCAGAAAAGTAGGAGTCTCTGTTCTTAGAACATACTAACAAGAAATGCCATGATTATTCCAGTTGCTTTCTTTTCACATGAGGGGACTTCAAAAAGTCTGTGGAAAAATTGAAATAAAAGATAAAAATAAAAAATGTAAACTTTGTTTCTCAACATAAAGTCCATCAAGTTCAAGACACTTTTGTAAGCAATAATACTAAGTAGCCATTTAGTCCATCCCCAAAGAACTGAGGGCCCTAGGAATTTAACCATGTCAATGCAATTTTTTTTACATTAGTAACTGAAGAAAAACAGATTCTCTGTAAAAATTTTTTAAGAATAAAAAGCAAAAAGAAGTCTGAAAGAGCCAAATCAGGACTGTAAGGTGGATGCCTAGGGATTTCCTACTGAAACTCTCACAACGTTGCCCTTGTGTGATGAGAGAAATGAGCAGGAGCATTGTCATGGTGGAGAAGCATTCTCTGGTGAAGCTTTTCCAGGAGTTTTCAGCTAAAGTTTTGGCTAACTTTCTCAAAACACTCTCATAATAAGTAGATGTTGTTCTTTGGCCCTGCAGAAAGCCAACAAGCAAAATACTTTGAGCATTCTAAGAAACTGTTGCTATGACCTTTGCTCTTGACTAGGCCCCTTTTGCTTTGACTGGACCACTTCCCCCTCTTGGTAGTCATTGCTTTGATTGTGCTTTGTCTTCAGGATTGTACTAGTGAAGCCATGTTTCATCTCTCGTTACAATTATTTGAAGAAATGCTTCAGGATCTTGATTCCACTTGTATAAAATTTGCATTGAAAACTCTGCTTTTGTTTGCAGTAGATCTGGATGCAGTGTTTTTGGCACTCATTGAGTGGAAAATTTGCTCAACTTTAATTTTTCAAACAGAATTGTGTAATCTGAACCAATTGAGATGTCTATGATATTGGCTATCATTTGTGCTGTTAATTTTTGGTCCTTTTCAATTAAGGCACAAAAAAGATGAGTTTTTTCCTTGCAAATTGACGTGGATGGTCTGACACTGAGAACTTCGTCTTCAACATCATCTTGTCTCTTTTTAAAATGTATTATCTATTTATAAACTGCTGATTTCCTTGGGGGCATTTTCCCATAAGCTTTTCGTAAAGCATCAATGATTTTTACCATTCTTCCAGTCAAGTTTCACCATAAGTTTGATTTTCTTCTTGCTTCAATTTTAGCAGAATTCATGTTGCTTTGATAGAGACTCTTTTCAAACTGATGTCTTATCCTTCTTAGTACCTCAAACTAGCTCCTATATAGACATGTTATAATATGTTAGTCTGAGTTTATTGCAGAACAAATTTTGAAGTCCATGCATAGTTTTTTAATGATACACAGTTTCTGTGAACTTTTTGAAGATTGTCTATATACTCTATGATAAAGCATTCAGAATTCCTTTCCCCCTTTACCTGGGCCATTTGCCCAAGACTTTTGTGGTCAAATTATAATATAGATCAATAATAAACCATTAAATAAAATTGTAAAATTTAGGAAACAAAGGAGAGCTGAATAGGTAGGCATAGGACAGAGTTGATAGAAAATTCAAAAGATTGTTATGGACCTGTTGAATCGCAAAGGCCTTGAGACACACAAGAAGATAATCAAGTAGAGACTCGGATATAAAAGTCTAGAGACAGGCATGGTCTAGCAGTATGAACGTGTGCCTTAGTCCATTCAGGCTGCTATAACAAATACTATAAACTGGGTGGCTTATGAACAACAGATCCCTATTTCTCGCAGTTCTGGAGGCTGGGAAGTCCAAGGTCATGGTGCCAGCGGGGTGGGGCTCTGGTTAGGGTCCTCTTCCACATTGCAGACTGCTGATTCTCACTGTGTCCTCACTTGGTGGAACGGGCAAGGCAGCTTGGGGCCTCTTTTATAAGGTCACTACTCCTATCCATGAGGGCTCTGCCCTCATGACCTAATCACCTCCCATAGGCCCCACCTTCTAACACCATCACCTTAGTGATTAGGATTCAACACATGAATTTGGGGGGACACGAACATTTAGACCCCAGCAATGTGTGAGTCAACTGACTAGGGGAGGTAACTGAAGCCTTCTGTGTGCATGTGATGCCTCTGGAATAGACCTTACAGGGAGAAGAAAAGAGTCTTCAGGCAATTTAATATTTAATGGCCAGGAGAAGGAGAGAAAAAGCCTTTGGAGCTGAAGAAGACACGGCCAGAGGGGAAAGACTAAAGCAGGGATGTCTGGGTATCATGGAATTTAGTAAGTGATTCACCAAGAAATTGGGTCTTTCAATTGTATTTCGGTTGTGTCTATTTTGAACTTATTTCACTATTGCTGCAGCTGGAGGGAGTGTTCTCAAATGGAAATCAACTGTGATTTATTTGTCCCTTTTATCTATTCTATTTGTCTTTCTGTGAGTGGGACTCAGCTAGTAGAGAAACTGCAAGTATCTTAGAAATTGCTTAGGTTATAGATTTAACATTAACATTAGAAGCAAACATTCATTCAGCTCTTATGTACCTGTGCTAATGCTTTAGATGCAGCATGTTATTTAATCCATTCAACACATTTATAAAAAGGTAGTATTATTATCCTTTTTATAAATGAAGAGACGGTAACAGAACTTGAGTGACTCAGGCACGATCACACGGCAGGTGTTAGGGCCTGATCCCAACACAACGAGCTTCTAACTGAAGGATTACTCCATCATTATTTGTCTTATTAACGTGAAGCTGGCAGAGATTATACTGGATGGCTCGTATGCTCTAAAACCCAAGTTGTTTTGTATTGTGTTGTAAATTATAAATGCTGTCTTTCTATTCCTTCTTCCGGTATGCAATGAGAAACATTTCCATCTTGTTTAACTTTTAGCCTTTTGAACTATTAATAATAATATCTATAATTACAATGTTTTTATTCTGGTAAATGGAGGGAGGAAAGGAAAGGAAGAGAGAGAGAGAGAGAGAGAGGAAGGCAAATACTAGAAATGTAATATCTCATTTTACACATGTCTCAAAATAAGACTCATTGGTGATATACATCATATTTGTATAGATTAGCTAGAAGAAAACTTTTCTCTCCCCTATTAAATGTTCATAACCCAAGGTAGAAACAAAAGCAGATATTCTATAATAAATATCATTCTCAAACCATAAATATGTGATAAAAATATAAAGACTACTCTTAAAATTAAGTACCAAAAATATGAAACTATTAATACATTTAATTCATTTACCCCACAAATATTTATTGAGTGTGTATTATTTGCTCAGACACTATTCTAGTGCTAGGGTTGTAGGGATGAACAAATAAAATTCCCTGCTCTTATGGAGCTTATATTCTAGTGAGAAAGATGAGCAATAAATAAATAAACCAAGAGACATATAAAATGTCAGGTAGTAATACACAGCATGCTGGGAAAAGCAAGATAAGGAGAAAAGGGAATGATGATGGTACTATCCAATTAATAATATCAGTGGTGATGATGATGAAGGAGATGGAAAATACAGACTTTGGTTTATTTTTTGACTCTCATGTTGGTAAAGACATTATTAGTAAGTGGTATATAGAGGGAGCACTGAAGTCAACACTTTCTCCTTTATTGCAAGTTGAAGCATCAATTTTGAAACCAATTGCATACTTTTAGAAATTAACCCACATTTAAATATACACATAAAAGAGACAAGAAGTAAACTCACCAAAATGGATAATAATGGTTATCACTGGCTGATTTTTATGTTCAACTATATATTATAAGCATTTAGAAATAGTTCTATGATGTATAATTTTATAAGAAAAACATTATGTTAAACATTTTTATATTAAGCCTATTGAGGAGAAAAGACAGAGTGGAAAGAGAAAGGAGAAAACAAAGGATGAAATAAAGGAGAAAATAAAGATACATTCACAAATGAGAATGAACATGAAAATGCAAATACACAGAAAAACTTTTCACATTAGGAAAAGGATACAGAGTGAGGGAGAATCGTGCTTATACATTTGCTCGCACAGTGTCTCCGTGTTATAGCCTTTAAAAAAACAACCGCTGAAGATTGTAATACTGCATTTTAACAAGACAAGCCTATCAAGAAATACTGACACTTGAAAATTGTTACCTGTGTTGGATGAAATCATGCTGAAGGTTGAATCTGTTCTTGGTGGTAGAATTAAACCAGTAAATTCAATCTGGGCCAGACTCCTGCTTTTGTTCTCAGATGATCTTTGTTGCAGACTTTAATCATGTATGTGGGCAAAGACTTCAAGACACAGCAGAGGCAAGTCTAAAAACTATGTTAAGAATTTAAAATAAAAATAAAACCTTAAATATGAGTATATTGGCCAAACTGATTACTTTATCTCATATAATTATTTCATAAGTGAGTTTAGTTTAGGGGACTACTTTTTCAAGCTAATCAGCTTAGTTTCAGCTCTCTCTTTTGATATCTTTATCAGTAACTATTTCACTTACTAGGATTATAAATTCTATTTATTTTGCAAGTAAATCTACAGAAATCGAAACGTCAGTTATATATGTCATTTTCATCTATATTTCTGATAAGCTTCAGAGAAAACTGACCTTGAAGGAAAAGTTTAGAATTGCATTAGGTCATTTTCTATTTTATTGCAGAATACTGCTGGTGAACTTATTTGTTTGGAATATCTTTGGAATTGATTTTATATTTGGTTAATGAAAAAGAATCAAATACGTTTTCTATCAGAAATGCAGAAAGCAATCAAATTCATATTTTAAAAGTGAGATCTTTCAGACAGCCCTTTCTTTTGGCCAATTCTTTGGATCATATTTTTATGAAAATTTGCTTTTCATCTTTTGTTTTGACTTACGTATTTCGTAGCAGGGTCAACAGCATTTCATACATCCTGTTTTCTACAAAATTGTATGTAATTTCCAACATGACAGAGGCGTGGGGGGTGGAGGGTGTCGATTAAACAAAGACTGTAAGAAGTGCCATATTCAGGGTGGTCTCTGATTAAATAAGCTAATGCTATTGAGTAGAATTGTTATCATTTATTTTATTATGAAAATAAGATAAACTAAGCACTTAAGGAAATTCAGAATGTATCAGATCCAAGTTATGATTCTAATTGCACACAAATTAATGTAAGATTATGTGTTTTCTTTTTATGTAATAGCATTATTTAGCCAATGTTGTCTTATTAGTAATAAACACATTCCTTGATATTAAAAATTGTTATTTACTATATTTTCAGCAACTAGGAAGGAAAACTCAAGTATATTAGTTCCATTAAAATATTTAATTGAGGGTCTGTTATGTCCACTATGAGGCTAGGTAAGGTGATGCTATTATATTCTAAAAAGTAAGTAATAAGAATCTTACATGAACTTGTGTACAATTGAAGTCATAACTTGAACTTTCTATAGTCTGTATTTCCTTTGTTTCACCCACAGAGGAACATTAGTATTTCTCACACTTTCCCCTGGAAATACCTCTGACAGAAAATAATGAGCTTCTAACCCCACAGTTCTCTGATTTCCTGCACAGTAACCCCTTGCACTCAAGATATTTTAAAATCTTGTGTTTTAAAAAATTGAACTCCAGGATGTATTTCTCCTTTTTAATTACAAAAGCAACATGTTCCTATTAATTGAGTAAAACTGATGATGCAGAAAGATATGCTGTATTTGTTTTGTTACTTCATGAATTCCATGGCACATCCCACTTTTAAAAGATAAAGAATTCTCTGTCCTGTAGGTTCATAGGGATGTACAAATTGTCTAGGGGTTCTGGAATTCCTTAGAGTTCCTCATACTATGTAGATTTTTATCATAAACTAACTTTCGTTGGATTTTGAAAATTATATTCAGTATACTTGTGAAGAATATGAACTGTATAGTACTTACTGGGAGCAGTTACAGGTTTCTTTAAAAAGCACCTAAGTGCAAATGAGTGTAAATCTCATTCTATATGGATTATTTGTTGGGAGTCTATATTATGCTACACCAGAAGGCATAGGCTTAATCAAGATTTTGGATTTAAAGAATTGGATCCCATTCTTCTACAAAAGCAAAGTAGTTCAATTTCCTTTTTTGTTGTTTTGAAATCTCTTCGGTTTGATCAAACTCATCAATTTATAATGAAGTATAATGTGAGAAAGAGAAACACATTCGTATACTAGTAGATCCATGGCAGATAACATGGGAATGGGGAGAATAACACTTAGGGTGGTGAGCAGGGGTCAGGGCAGAGTGATATGGGAGGACACACTTCAGTGCTAAAGATGGGCCTAAAGGCCCCTCCCTGAACTCTGAACATTTACCCCGTGATTGCAATTTCTTCTCCCATTTTCATCCTTTCATTGCCTAATGCCATTATTCCATTTGTTCTCCTTCCCGCCTCCCAGATGTTTGGTCCAGTTCCCTAAATTAGTGTCTTCTCCAACATCAGGACTCAGAAACTCTTTCCATTTCCCAATGACACTGATTATGCAGTGCCGTAACATTTAGCACAGCTCTGCCTGCTCAAGGACCGTTGCCACGCTCTATCTATGGGCATGCTTTGAGATAAGCAGTCACTTATGTGTGCACAAAGCCAACTTGCAGGTCCTTGTCTGATGTGGTAGTATATATTTTATTCCATTTAAGAAGCTTCTGTTGAGTGTCTTTATGAAATGTAATGCCATTGGCCTGAGTATGCAAAAAGGAGTAAGTCAAAGTTTGTGATCTTTAGGAACTTTCAAGTTAGTGAGGGAGTTGGAAAAAATTTTTCAATATGTTGTAATGTACGATTCTTATAAGTCTTTATGTAATAGGATTAATATGATCTTAGAGGTGCAGGCTAGGAGATACTAAAGATACAACTTGCACGGAAAAAGTGGAACTGGTGATGATTTTTGAAGGAAGATTGAATTATGAAAGGGTGATATTGCTGTTGATTATAACCACCATTGAATTAAACCATAGAAGTGATCATTGACAGAGTAGACTCAGGGAAAACTAGTTCGTAGACTGAATACCATTGTTCAGATAGCTAGATAATTTTAGTAGTTAAATCTCATTTTAGATTGATTCTAAGTAAAACTGGTAGAAGGTAAATGTAGATCACTAGAGCAAGATAAGATGTCTAAATTTTTAGAATTAAATTGAAGACAAACCTTAAAGATTTATTGAGTTGCTATTTTTAGCCTGATTTTTGAAGCAGGAATAAAAAACACTATATATATTAGAATACATATCGATGTTCTAAGTCACATAGTAAATACTGTTTAGTGAAATATACATCATATAGAAAATTACTAATACTACCAATGACAAATCAAAAGGGACTATGGTTGTGGTTGTAAAGGAAATTATCAAAGTAGCTTATTTATTAACTTGAATTATTCCTCAGAATTATTACTGATTCCTTTTGTGAGCTCTCAAAGCAAAAAGAATATGTGTGCGTGTGGACACAAATATGTATATCAATAAGATATATAAAATAAATTATTCAGACATGATATCTTTTTTTGGTTGTGGGAATGTATAGATATAGCCTATCTTTATTGAGTTGTATCTTCTCTTCATTTAGGGAAAATAAAATTAGAATCTATCAACTAGGTAAAAACAAAATGCTGGTAGGGAATAAGAATTAGCAGTCATATTAATTTTTGTGCTTTGATGTAAAAGCTAAGTACTAGTATGAATTATACAATACAAATATTTAGCACATATAATCCCATATCTTAAAATACAGGAAGGAGACGCCTCCCTTCCCCTTGTATTGGTAACAGGTTCACATTTTTACATATGTGATCAAGGACTACACTTGATTATAAATCAAGCTGTGGCCAAGAAAACTAACTGACCCCTTAAAGCTCACGTCTTTGACCTAGCATTCCAATCCTTTGAATTCTCAGCACTATTTGAAAATATAAAAGTATAATTAACAATATGTACATACATACTTATAAATATTCTAATTTGAGGAAGGAGAAAACTGTCTAAATTCTATCATTGTGCCGTTATATTACTCAAGGCTGTAGGTACAAAGAATACATTAAGTTCTTTATATGATACTAAAATAATGAAATGATTTTATTGGCAGAGCTAATACTGTTATCTAGCTGCTTACAAAACAGATCAAGTGACTTTCGCCTTATGAAAGTACGCTTTAACCTGAGTGCATACAATTTACAAAATGACTACATTAATTGTCCTTAAAATCATCATCATGAATAAAGAATCATACCAATAGTAATTAAAACCAACCTTATGTTAGTATTAACTCTTGGAAATTTGCCATCACCATTGAAATATGTTTTTTTTTTCTTATTTTCTTATTATCTACATAGTGGTTTGTAGTGGTTCAAAAAATCCATTAGAGGGCAATGTAGTATTGCTCGGAAGCTGAGAAAATGTACCACTGAAGGGATACAGAATTACCTGCCTCTCTGTGTGAGAGTTTTGAAAATGGCCTTAACAAAAGGAATGATTTAGTTCTATGCGTCCTTTATTAGTGTCTTATTTTTCTGAAAACACAAACTATCAGCTGAATTTTAATCTATTTTTTAAAATTTAGAATTATAAAATAAATTATTATAAATTTGAATTTCTGTCTTACAAATGTGTTTTTCACTTGGTAAATACATACATATATATATATATATATATATGGCACAATAAATGTCCTCAAATTTTATTTTAAAAAAATCTTTTTTTCTTCACAATGTAATGTAAAAAATTCCTTAAAAATGAATCAAAAACTTGTTTGGAATTTTAAAGTTTACAGATCTACATATATGTGAAGAAATTCTGGGCTTCTTTATAAAATTGGTTGTTTGTATTAAAGGACATATATTTTACATGTATGGTTGATAAATGAAGACTTGTACTTAATCATCAACCTTATATTTGTAAATTTAAGAATACATCTTAACTCATATAACCAGTTTACATAATTTATCTTTAAGTTTTACTTAATTCAATGTAATTAAGAATTAATATGTGACGGGTATAGTTTTTCTTTAAGAAACTGTTCTATATGACACCAGAAACACAGCAGGGACCTATCTCAAATCCTGCCTTAAATCCTATGGATTAGATTAAAATATGTTGCATCAAAAAATTGAACATTTAAGGAAAACACTAGGCATTAAAGAACTATGCTAGGAGTGCTGTTTTCTTCTGTAACTGTAATGTGTCAGTTCTATATTTTTCTTAGCACAGGGGTAGCTGCTGACCAGCACAAGGATGAACATCTGAGTGACAATCCAAGGCAGCCTTGTCAAACAAGATGCTGGAGAGGGTCTGACCTTGTGTGAAGGGGTGATGGTAATTAACCGAATCAATTAGAGAGACTGTCTTTGGGACTTGGACTAGACCTATGCCCTCAAACTTTTCTCTTGTATCACTTGTACTGTTCATTCATTGGATCACCTTTTAACTTAAACCAATGTATTATAAAGAATACCTTTACCAGCTGAAAACCAGAATGATACACTGTAAATATCAGGGAATAATAAAAATAAACAGAAGGAAAATATTTTAAATTGAAAAAAATGAAATTAAACAATAAAAAATAAATTATGATTGCTCTAATCTCTATTAAATGATTAGCTGAAAATTAATTATTCAATTAATAATTATTCAATTATTCAGTGAAAATCCTTTTTCTTATCAGTTCATAATAAAGGGATTTGCTCTGGTCCAGTGTTGCTTCGTTCCCAATTTAAGATGAGATTTTTAAATCAGTAAGATAATTCCTATTTTCCCCTGTTGGTGTTGATACTAACTGGAACTGAGAATCTCATTTTACATGTGCACCTAGTTAGATATTATGAGGCAGATTGCAATTTACATTTTTAATTACAGTCGATAATTCCTCAGAGCAGTAGGAAGCAAGTATGAAGCAGGAAGCTAGATCTCAGGTTACCGTTTGACCCAGGTCAGGTGCCCACCTCAGGAAAAGATATTTTAAGAAGACTATGAAATTATATAGCTCCACTTTAACTCTACCTACGTTACTGGTTCCTCTGCCAATACTTCTTCTGTGCTCAAAATATAAAAGCCCTGGAATGGAGAAGGTCCAGTTAATAATGTGGAACTCCTTTCATCTCTGCATGGCCCAAGACCCAGTAAATCATTAAAAATCCGCATGCCCACATCACCTTGTGTGTGGATCCACCACAGTTAGGGCTACAAGCCTGAGGGCCAAGGAGAGAAAAGTCCCCTCCAGCCTCCTTAGCAATCTGAGTAGAAGGACCAATATTTATCCTTGTGCTATCTAAAATTATTTTATTGACATATGTGTGCCCCATTTGGGAAACACTGACCCAGAGACAGTGAAGAATATTAGAAATTTACGAACTGGAGAAGAATGGCACAAAGACTGATGCTGGCTAAAGAAGAGGTGGTAGGTGGTCACTGGAACATTTCAGCTTTCTAGATCCAGTTCATTCATCGGCTGATCTGTTCTTTCATCAGTTTAGGTTGTATAAATATCCAAAAATGTGTGATTTTTTTTTGGGAAAAAAACTTTTTTGTTCTAAAATAGTAAAATTTTTTTTGACAAAGTATCCAAATCTCATATCATTAATAAAAAATGCTATCTTTTAATAATAATACATCAGTTGGTAGTTGAAGAATAGTTTTTAAGATAATACCATGAAGCTAGATGCTCTTTCCAATTTTTTCACATTTTGCACTGCACATTGCCAGAATTCTATCAGTCTGTCCATCTGTCTCTCCATCTATACAGTTAGACAAACAGCTAGCCATCTCTGTGCATCAAAGCATTGTTTGCTCATGAAGCTGTTCAGCTTGGGTGCTATGTAAGCTGCTAATTAAAAATAATTCTAGTGTTGATTTATGGACTCTCCAAGACAAACCTATCCAGACTTTGGCTGTCATCTTATGTGGATAATGTGAAAACTGCTGTGATTTTCAGTATATAATGAAAGAGAAATATAGCTGTAGTGCAATTTGGATAAGAATGGCAAATGGCACACATGATTTCTTGCCTCTTCCTGTGCCTATGGCAGACATTACTAATTGATCATTGCTACTGAACTTGATCAGAATCCATCGCTAGACAGTCATTACCAATCAACTGGAGTTGGCATGCTCCTGGAAACCTCTGTGCCATTCCTATATTTGGAGGAAGGAAAAAAAAAAAAAGCAGAGGTAAGGACATGAAACAGAAAAAAAAAGCGAGAGAGAGAGTCAAGATTTCCCAGTGAATCAAAGATTAGGAGTGTCCTTTCTGTGCAGCTGATAAAAACTGGATTGCAGCAAAGGGAAGAAGAGGGTAGGGGTAATAGAATTGCTCTGTTAATCCATTTCACCAAAGAAAAAGAATCCTACACAAAGGAGCCCGTTACCAAGGCTCCTGCTGCTGCGGTTGCTACCATGTTGGCCCAGGGGAAGCTAGAAACCACTACTCTGAACTACTCTGGCTCTATTAAATTAAATTCAACAAATAGTTCTTAGTCAACATTATACATACTGTGCATAGTTTCCTACTATGCTAGGTGCTATGGTAGATACAAAAGAGGAATTTTAAAAAATTTAACTCCTGTGATGTACAGTGCCCCATACCAAATCATTAATGTATGTTATTTCGTTTAGATCCCCAAACACCCTTGGGCCCAAGTAGTTGTATCAGCTTAACAGAAAAAGAGACTTGGGGAAAATTTAGCAAATTTCCAATAGTCAAAACAACTACCAGATGAGACCAGATCTCCCACAAAAACTCAGTCTTTCACATTATGTTGCCTCATATGGCCAATAACATAGTTGCATTTGTGTTTTTATGTATCTCTGAATTCACTGGAAACCACAAAAGAAGGAAAAGAAGAGAGATGGCATAGCCCTGTCTCCTGTTCATGTATGTTTTCTTGACTAAACCAGACAGGCTCCAAAAGATAAAGGAAAAAATAATACTAATTGGCAATGCTAGACTCCCTATTCTGGTCTCATTATTTATAGTTTTTAGTTATTTCCATGTGTGTAGATACTTGTCTGTTAAACTTTATTGTAAATGTGGTTTCAAAAACTTAAAGAGAGCCAACACATTAGGAAATCACATTGTAATTTTCACTTAAACACATCATTCTTTCCCAACACAGTGTAAAGAATTTTGGCATCAGACAAATGAAATCTCCACTTTTTAGCAATGTTAATATATTTTAATAGAGCACCTTTCATCACCCTTGGAAGAGGGTGATGTATTTTAAGAAAGGTTCAAATTTAATTGGAGAAAGAGCCAGAGGGGAATTTGAAGAACAAATCATTGAAGGATAAAAACATGGAAAATTGCATGATCAAAACTAAGGCATTCCACTTTGTACCTTGCCTTATAAATTATCAACTGGATAATACAATTCTGTATAGTAACCCTCAATCATTAATTTTTCACTTGAAATATATTGTCTGCTTCACCTAGCTGCTGCCTTGAGCAATACAGAAATAAATGGAATAAAATCTTCTCCAGATATCTGTGTAACTAGTGGCCTACAGCAAACAGAGTTGAGGTTATAATGGTTCTGAAGTCAAGGACGATATTGCTAGTGTCCATGAAAATGGAAAGCAACTATAAAAATGATTGACACATTCTATAAAGTAGACTTTCACTGTCAATCATCTAAATATGATTCATTAATCATACTATAAATGCCTGACAGCTGACTGACAATAACAAATTCTCCCCAGAGAAAGCTATATAGAAACTTAAGAGGAGCTTATTAATGCTGATACTATTTAAGCCGGATGTTATGTATCATACAGGAAGCAGATAGCTCCTTGGAGCCCAGCGTAATTGATTCCAGCAGAAGTTCGTTATCACAGTCTGCGTTACACGGCTTCTGATGCATTCCAAATTGCAGAGGACTGATTGGTTTCATGAAAATCTTTTTTTACAAGAGAACAAAGAAGAAGAGCAAAAACACCTCTGATAGAAATTAAAGAAATTATTCGAAATAAACATTTTGTAAAAAAAAAAAAAGATCTTTTCAATTTATTTCAGCAATTTGAAAGCCTTAGTATTACAGATCATAAAAACAGTGTCAGCCGGTGTCAGTTCCTCCATCACAGTGTGCCAGAGTTCAAGACTTTTTATGCTGTATTTGGAAGTGTTCCGCCAACCAGTGGCTTCCTGCATCAGATTGTGTTATTTCTTGATGTATTCCAAAGGAAGATGGAAAGTCAAACTTTAAATAAAATGCAAGATGGGAAGATTAGGGTGTAACAATAAGACTTGTTATGCATAGATGTGTGGGTTACCCTTGGGGAAGTCATCAAGTCAACACTAGGTTTTGAACTATGATAAGCATTTGGATACACAACACAAAATATTACTATAAAGTTTCTAGGACGTATATTAAATGCCATATAAGATGAAATTCCTCTTTCCTTCACTCCCTTTCTCTCTCTTTCTCTTCCTATCTCTGGTTTTTTTGAATAAATTCTATTGAGTCATTGTGGAGTAAAACAAGGTAGGAGTTATACAGACCTGAGTTTGAATTCAGTTTTAGGTCTGCCCATCAAATAGCTATGGGTGAGTCAGTTACTCATCTCTAAAACAGCGATAATTATTTCCCCATCCCAAGATTATAACAATCAAATGAGCTCATAGTTGTAACAATGCCTTTTGTGCAATTAACATATCTACTGTCCAGGTTAAGTTTTGGATTATTACTGTTGCTTATGCATGTGTGTGTTTAGAATTAGATTGTCAATGCATACAACCTGGCCATAACTGAAGGAATTTACAGAAATTTGTACTAATAAATTTTGCAGCTGGGAGGGATTGTTAGAGAAAAATCTAATTCTCTAATTTAATAATGAAGAAAACTAAGTCACTTCAATGACTTGCCTAACAAAATATTTATTTAAAAAAATCTTGTTTAGAATTTTTGGCTTTCTCGAAATTGCTGCTTACTTTCAATGAAGATACAAAACTGGAATCCTTTCATTTGCGTCCGTCTTGTCTTCATTGCAGTTTAAGAATTGATCATTTCAAACTAATTGATTAATCTCATAGTTAATGTATTTGCTTTTATAGGAACTATTTCTTGATACTTTATATTCTAATAGGATAGAATATAGATGCATCCAATTGGAAAAATGATACAGATTCTGTGTATTTATTCTTTTATTAATTTGTTCAAAGAGTCAGAAGTCTCAAAATATTTTCCATGAGTATACCATAATGACAGTGTAAAAACTCAGTATATGTAGTGGAGAAGTAATATTTTAAAAGAGAAGGGCTCTTTCCTAATGTGATTTGGTGACAACTTTGCTTAAAAAAATAAGCAATTTGAAAGCCTTAGTATTACAAGTCATAAAAACAGTGTCATATGGTAAAATTGATTATTAAATGGTCAAAGCCTTGTTCATTATTATTACAGGTTGTAATTATTATTTTAAGAATTGGATATATATAGTCTTTATAACATCACATGTAGGATTATAAATAATTCTATTTGACTTATATAATTTGCTTTTACATCATTTTTCCTTTTGTGTTTTATATTATCTATATCACAGAGTATAAGATATATTCTTATCTCATCAGCTTAAATTAATATAGCTACTTTTTTCCTTGAATGACTATATCCAGAGATTTTTTAAAAACCTGATTTAATAAATCTACCCCCCCAACACAAAGCATAAAATAGAGGCAGGATACATTAAATATCTTCCAAGTTTATTGTTTTATGAATAGCTGATTCTCATTATACTTAGCTACTTGCCCTTCAGTATAAAAAATATGGGTCAAGTCCTATTTTCATGGCCTTATTATATCACAACTGTGGGTAGCATTTTTAAGCATCTATGGCATTTTTTTAAAGGTATCTTTCACATAAAGGTGGTTTTTAAAAGTCACTCTTACCTGTGTTTTGCATAATTGTTTTCTCTTCTTCCAAAATTCAGAATTTTTAGTTTATTCTGCTTTAAACCTTTTGAATCTTACCAATTAAAATGCTAGCCTCTTGGCCTTAACTTCCTTCCCATGTTCCCAGCAAGCATCTGTTTTTCCACATTTTTGTATAGTTCAATTCAAAATGCCAATCAGTAGTGATTGATCACATTTTCAGACAACAGCCTGGACCCTGATTCTGCACTCCACATGCATTTGCCATTTTGATTAATGAACATAAATCAGGGTTGACAATTCACATTTGCAAGTGGATGGAAAGAATTATTAGAAATGCAGCATGTTAGTAAGTGAAAGCTTCTCTCCATTCTGTTACAATTGCATAGAAAACAAATACATGCCCCTCTGAGAACCTTGTGGTTATCATTAGGGAATATCTGAAATATGGAAATAAAACACATGCTGCTAGGGATGTTTTCATTATTGTGATCTCATAAAAGATCTTTATATTTCAGTACGGCACAAACACCAAATGATTTTGAAACATCACTTGTATGTTTATATAAGCCTCTATTATATAGAACACCGCAAAAAGGCACCTTCTTTCTCTACCAAAGAGTTCTTTTTTTTTCATATGAGAGAGAGTGATAATCAAATATTTAAATTTGTTTCCTTAATTCACATGAACAAGAAAAATTAAGGATTTTTTCTATGTCCATTCAATGAATTATTTGCTTCTTTTTCCTCTACCAGTATTAACTCTAGAAATACAAAATTCACAAATAACTTCTTTTAGTTTTAAAGCTAAAGTGCCAATGATGTGTGGTAAATAAGCCTAAAGTCAACTGATGAAAATATTTTGTTTTCTTTGACTATGAAAATTTCTAACCTAATTAAGGTATACAGATCATGGTCTTCACATAAAATATTCTTAAATGAAATGCACATAAAATATGATTCACAAGACCATATGTATTGATTCTGAAGTGATCTGTTTGACATATTAATTTTAAAGCATCATTACTATAATGGCCCATTTATTGCATTAAATGAGCGTTAAATCTTTGCAACTACTTGTAACTATTTTAAAGGGTCATGGATCAAAATTACCTCAACAAATAGATACCTAAACCAGCAGTTACTTCCATCTTTTCATAAGGCCAAAGCACCAAAGTGTTCAGTAAATATAATCCACTCTTCAGGTAAAAAATGTACATGCTATTAAAATACATGTCCCAACACTGCCAGAAAGAATTTTAAAACTTCATCACCAGCTTGAAAGTTATAAAAATATTTGCCATGCTTGGATTACGTTTCTATCTGTATTTTATCATAACATATTTACTTAGGAAATGCTTTGTTTTCTTCCTCCTTTGTGGCAATTTGTCCCTTTAAGGCATCTAGAGTGGCCGTGGGAAGAGTCAGTTATAAATAGGTGTACATGTGGGAGAACAGCAAAATAGGTGCTGTTGGCTCTTACTCTAAATTTCCAGAAGTCACATTAAAGTCCCACTAATCAAAACATGTAGGAGGAAATTGACTTCTGCAACCAACGAGAACTATAGTCTTGGGATTTCCTGAAAGCCTCATTTTGTTGGCATCTTGTCTGGGCTTCATTTAATAGTCTGTTTATGCTAAAGCTAAGCAATAATGGGGTGGAAAATTAACAGTGTTTTGTGTTCATTGGATTAATTTTGCCCATTCAAAAATGTTTATTTTAATGAGGCAATGTGTTAAATGCTATGGATGGAAATATCAAAGAGACTTGGTATTCCTAAATTCCAAAGTATTCCTAAATCTAGAGAAGGAAATATACATAGAAGGAAAATGAGTTATAGTCCAGTTTGATAAGCACAGTAATGGAAGTTTGCATAAGACAGAGTGCTAACAAGAGCAAGAATGATCAAACTGGGATGGGAATCAGGAAAGACATTATAACTAAATCCTCAAAATACAGTTCCCCAGACATATATAGAAGGAAAAGGTATTCTGAGAATAAGGAATCGCAAATTGAGGACAGAGAATAATGAAATAGTATGGTCTGATAGAAAACTACAAGTAGTCTTACAACTAAACATAGGGCACGCAACAGAGATGGGAGAGTGATAAAGAATGCACTAGTAAGGAAATTGTATGCTTGGAAGTTTAGATATTATTCTATAAATGATGAAGAAACCAATAAATGAGATATTTCACTGAAGAAAAGGCATATTTACTTAGAAGTTAGCAATTTTAGGAATTTTTAGAATACCTAAAAGACTGAATATAAAATCATATTTTTAATTGATAAAATATTTCGTTAGGTCCACCAGCAAAAGCTATGGTTGATTTTAAGATATGCCCTATTATAGTAGAAAATCACCAGATGTATGCAGTTTATCATTAGATTTACCTTTACTGCAGCAGATGCCAAATAACTAGTTCAGCAATTATGCCTTAATGTCATCCCATTATCGTTTATCATTTTTCTTAATGCATCAAGATGTAAAGTCCATGAAGGCAAGCTTGGTCAGCACCCATAGAAATATGGGGTTCATTTTGTCTTTGCTTTGTCATAAAAGGGGTCTTGCCTTCTTATACGTGGGACATGGCATTTAAGTTCATATAACCTTTTAAGTAAGGACATTATTTTATTTTTCATTTTCGATGGGGATAACTACATCACCAATAAGTGGTAGAATAAATTTTAGCCACATGTCAGAAAGTAGGTCATCCTAATGAGTGTGAGTAAGGCTGGTATTTTCCTTTCAGAAATGTCAGGTTTTTGGTTTCTTTTTAATAGAACAGTAATATATTTTATTAATAACTGCTCCGTGTATTATGTATTTAAAAGTATTGACTTTATAACTTCTTTAATGCCAGACATTACTTAAAATAATCAATGCCTTAAAAATTAAGTTGACATGGCATCAAGGTACAATTTGAATGGAAATACTTAGATTTGATAATTATAAGTGGAAAACCTTTTAAATGCTAAGATTGTTTCTGTATTTAGTGAACACTTGCTAGTTTAAATTATAAAGAAAGAAAGATGATTTAATAAAAGTTCTGAATTACAGAATACTTTGGAAAGCAAATCTAGTACCATAGACTCTCAAGGACATTAGAGGTCATCCTTTAAACCTACAGTCTATATGACATTGACATCTTCCCTGCCTGTTGGCTCCCTAGACTCCATGGAAATAGCTGAATCAGTGTTGGAGAGCAGATCGCTCGAGGCAGATGACTTCTTCTTCAGATGGCTCCATTAGGAAAAGTTTTATATTATGCCAGATCTATCATAGCCAGCATTACCTGGACAGTTCTGCCTTTTGTGGCCATACAGTGCAAGCCCTTCGAATATCTGAAGATAGTTAAAGAGATTAGTTCCCTTCTCTTTTTACTAGATTACTGAACTAGCTATTAGAAAAATGTGGTAGACGAAAATACTCTGAATTCAAAAAAAATATTTGTGAAGTCTCTCACTGAATTATTATAGGCTGAAAAATGTTGACTGAGAGTATAATTAAGTAGATTCATAACCAGGAGCTAATTGGTGAGTCAGTGTCAGCCTGGAGAGCTGATGTATCATGTAGTCTGGATGCTACGTGGATCGGCGCTTTAGACTAAAACGCTCAACACTTGCATTCATGAGTTAGCTGAGAACCTTGATTGGCACAGGATCAAATTGATTCCAAAAGCAACTCTGGGAGAGAGAGTGGATACACCTAACAACAGTTATCTCAGAGAACTGTGTGGCTCGTTTCTTCATTTAATTCAAATCTCTGATAAAAAGTCCACATTTCAGACAGCTTCTATCCGATCACCTTATACAAATTAGCATTCTTCCCCATTGTATCTTTCTGCTTTATTTTTCCTTATAGTACTTATCACTACTTACTGTGTATTTATCCGTTTACTTGAAATATCTCACTAGAATGCAAGTCCCAATATGTTTTAGTTTCCATTGCCAAATTTCGAACCTTCAGTTCTTTCCCATTAGATGATTTAATGACCAAATCCTTGGCATGAGCTTTGCAGTGAATTGAACAGTAAACTTAGAAGAAGCAAGCTCAGTGGAGTGACGTGGTAGGTAGGCAGGAAATAGATGCCCGAATCACATCCTTACCCATTGTATGCTAGAATCTGTGCCAGGTGTTTGGTGTTATTTTATCTCCCCTAACATTCTATGAGTGTATTGTAGATATTTAAAAATAGTTGTTTTATTACATATAGGTTATAAATATCTGGTAAGTGAAGGAGACAGGATTCAAACCCAGATGTGACTGACTGCAAGCCTAGGAGAGAGTTTTTAATATCCGACTATAAAGATCTTAGTGATAAGTGCAAAGGTAGTTTTGTTGAAGGAAACATGGAGCATAACTGAGACTAAAGAAATAATTTAGAGAAAATGCACAAGCTTGATGTGAAGAATGAAGGTGATTTCAGAGGGTTGTGGGAATAGGGCAGACTGTGAGAGTACATGTGAGTTTCAGAGCTGGGTAAAAGGTTATAGGCACAGGAAGCTCCAGATATATATGTTTCCATTTTGGTAGATGTGGTTGACTAGCAGCAATTTCCTAGTTATTGAAAGGAAGGGTGAATGCCATGGGAAGCCTGGAGCATTCTCAATGGGGATTATATCACTTCCAAGGGACAACACTTGGTTCTTGAAGGGCAAAAAGCTTGCACATTGCAATGGTTTGTGGCCCTCCAAAGGACCATAGTATGTAAACAGACATGCAGCATATCTGTGGTATCAGAACTCACGAGGAAGGCAGTGGGGTGATAATGGGATTCAAAAGAGAAACATGGGCCTAATGCAAGAGAGTAGAAACCATAAGAGAATAATTTACACAAGCTGTTCTCTGGTCTTTTAAGAGCTCTTCTTAGTATTATAGTTAGTTATCACAGTGGTTTAAGGAGTAAACTCTGGCCTCAGATGGACTCAGATAGACCTAGGGATTATCTTATGCTTAATATGTGCCACAGACTCTGCTAACTGTTTTCCATGTATGTATCATTGATTAAAGCCTTTCAAAAAGTTTTTGAGAAGTTCTTTGAATAAAACTTGCTCAAAATCACACAGCTCTTAATGTTAGGGCCAGCCTCTCTATGAGTTTTGTTTTCCTGATAAATGGGGATAGTGAGATAGTCATACCTATTTTGCAGGTTTTTGTGAAATCACACCAGCTAATGTATGGAAAGCAGTAAGCACCATGCCAGGCAGGAGTGTTAGTGGCTTTCATTACCCCTCTGTGGTCGGCACCCATATAAACAACTTTTGTCTAGATAAACAAAAGTTAATAGTATTTTCTATTTTTAAAGATCAAGTTCTACTTTAATTAATAATGATGTTATCCATATTGGTTGGTTAGTGTGACAAATGTACCACACTAATGTAAGATGTTATTAATGGGGGAAACAGAGTGTGGGTGTGTGGGAACTCTCTGTACTTACATTCATAACTTTTCTCTAAATCTAAATCTATTGTAAAATAAAACATTTCTTTAAGAAAAGATTCATTTCTGGCAATGAACTGAGTATATTCTTTTAACTTGCAATTTTAAAAAAATTCGACTTCATAAATCCGGTTGAACAATGAAAATGCCCGGAAAACCCAGTAATGAGCATGTGCAGGAATTTTAAATATTCTATACAAGATTCTATACAATTTTATACAATTCTATACAATTTTAAATATTCTATACTCTGCCAGCAGATGGCAGAGTACCCAAGCATCTGAATTTGGGCCTAAAACCCTGCTTCCCAGCAAATGAAGCCTTTTCATTTTTCATGGAGTTTTGTTAATTCATAGGGCTAAACATATAAAATCCTGCTGCCTCTAAATACAAGGCTATTGCTGAAAATAAAATGGGTGCGAGTATGGGTGGAGACATTAGCTCCCAGGCTCTGTAGAGGCAAACTTCACACTGAGGGAAGGGGGTGCCTTCATTCTGAGCATTGCAAACTCAGCTTGTGCACAGTCCAGGTATCGTGTCTACAAACAGATGGCCAGCCTTCTTATCCAAATCTCCTCTTCACCTGACGCTCACTGTGGTGATATCTCACCTGGCGCAGGTGGGTGGATGATTGACTTCCTAGACCAGACTAGTTGGACTAACCAGTGATCCCCAGCTGTGCTGACGCTAATCTCCAGTTACTGCTGGAACGAAAGTGTAACCCCCAGCTGAAATAAGGTTGGTGAGTGGCTCTTGTCGCAACGATTGAGGAGACTCTGCTGCTCTTTGGTGTGCAGGAAAAGCAATGTTTGCTAGAGGAAATCAATTTCTCTTTGGTAGATTATCCGGCCACAGATAGAATTCACACGCAGAGGTTCCATACGGATAAAGATGATTTTTTTTCCTTATGTCTAGGAGAGAGGAAGATAATTTATGTGAACAAGTGAAAGGTAATGTAGAATAAAAGGGATATTAGTTAGACATTTTAGTCCTCAGCAAAGAATTTAGGGCTAATGGCCTCCATCTGATCCAAAAGCCAATTATGCTAATGGCTCTCTTAGATGTAAAAGTTGTAGCCATAAGTCAACATAGACCTTTGGCACCCAGTATGTTTGCGTGGACACTAAGGTGATTCTTTCCCTCTTGTTTCCTGGCTATGTTCAAAGTTAAAATCATTTTTACCCTTTGATATATGCATGACCTGCCAGGTAATAAGACTGAGTGGAGTAGAGGCTTTTTATGAGGCCGTAATTGGATATGTCCTCCAAGCTGAGTCTTATATTATACTCAAAAGTCATGGAAGAAAAAATAGATACCATGAAAAGAAAAGTTGTCATCTTTCTATCCAGGATAATGTTTTTCAGCAAATGCAAGGAGACTTTTTAATTTCTTTTGTGCAGAAGGTTAATCATTGAGACGGGTTAATGTACAGGCATTAGTTAATCTTAGCAGTCTGTTAAATGAACAGGTTTATTGACTTTACAAAAGGTTACTTTGTGTAACAATTACAGTGAAAGAGCAGACTCAGTAGGGTGCAATATAAAGCATTATTTTTCCTTCTATTCTCCCTAAAACCCAGCTAGGCTGGCCAGCTATTTCTGTGCTTCTGATGAAATGTCAAAGCAGTCCCATAGCTTCGGTAATTTTTAATTACAAAGACAGTCTCTTAATAATCAAAATTCCCCACTTCATTCAAAGTTAAACCTTCTGCAGTAGTTCCCTTGAAACTGCTCTTAGTCAAGCTAGAAGTAAGGGAACAGTAGAAAATGCTTCAGCTGCAACAAGTACAGATCGAATGAAGAGTCTCAGGATTTGTTTTGGGACACCATTTTTGCAAGTCCTGCATGGTGATCTAGCACTTACTTCAGGGTGGGCTTTCATCCAAAACAGAGAGAGAAAAGGTCTCATTTAAATACCCTGCCACATCTGTAACTTTGGAAGAATTTCTGGGACATTGAAAATAAGGCTGTATGATATGAAAATAGCAATGTGCCAGGATTCTCATTTAGTGACTCTCAAAGAAGAGTGGGATATCAGTTACATGCAGGGTTTGGGTATGCACTGTTTTTCAAATATCTGGGTTGATAAAGTTTGAGAGCCCCTGCTCCCTTTCACACTTGAGTCAAACATTTTTGACATGTCATTTTTAAGATAAGAATGTTGAACTAGAGGGATTTCTGAAATAAGATTCCCTTCAGCTCAAAATTATTTAACAATGATTTTCTTAAAGAATCAAAAAGAGGAAATAAAATTGTCAAACTACTATGTCTAGTCATGTTAGTTTTGATTCGGTTTACATAAAGTAGCCAGTTTTTAAAATGTAATAAGCTAAAACATCTTGGCACAATTTATGAACTTAAATGAGGAGCAGCAGGTCTTCACTGCGTAAAAAATGACGGCTGTGGTGGTTAAAGATGAGTAGTAAGTCCTAGCAATAGGTAGGAGTCACTATTACGGAATTAATTAGTTCCTATTTGGGTTTCTCAAATAGGAAGCTTGGATTTTTTTATTTAAATTGCTTTTAACTTAGTCTCTGTATCTTCCGTTGAGAATATTAACTGAATGTGGCTTCAATCTGTGTGAAATGTGATTTTTTTTAAAACTGAAAGTGTAGAAATATATTGCCATTTTCAAGTGAATATTAATGTTTGTGACAGAGGGAAAAAGAGATTTGTTGAAACAAAGAAATAGAGTTGGAGATAATTATAATAATGTCTAGGAGATTATAAAAAGACAATAGTGATTAATAAAAGGGCACTTGCAAAGCACATAGGAATATTTTTAAAAATTTGAAGACTTCTTTGCCCCATCAGTCTGTAGGGCTATTTGTTAGAAAGCGGCAATATAAAATCTGACTCTTAGATTCTAAGGTAGATACTAAAGAAGGATGCTGATACCTCAGAATGTCCTATTTCTCCTTTACAGATCATATTTTATTTGGTGGGAGCCCACTGCAATCTTTAGTGGTCAAGGGAGACCCCCCCACCTTCCCAACCTCCTTAGAGATTCTATTTTTAAAGAACAATTTTCCCCAGCTTATTCCTGACCTGATTTGCATGATAAACTGGGCACGAATCCTAAAGTCTGTGAGGGAGTTAGTGTATAATGGCTGTTCTACAACCCCATTTCATTAAATGAAGGCAGGCTCTGTTTAAATAACATCTCTGGTCCACTCACTGTTCTTGGAGGCACAAGTGGCTGTGTAAATGGATGTGTCAACACCAGGAAGAGTAAATGTTTGGGTGTTCACTGGAAGTCTTTGCTTTAGGCACTGCTGTTGTTTGCAGAAGACCCATAGGGCAATGAGAGATACTCGTTTCATAGCAGCAGTTTAGGATTTCACAGTGGTAAATGACTCTGATGACATGTGATGACACACCCTATATACACAAAATGATGATGTTCACATTTTTAAAATATGTGGCATATTGTTATATATCGGTCATTTAATTTTTACTACCTTCTTGTTGTGGTCTCTCTGTTACCTAGGTTTGGAAGTGATGTCATTTGTTTTTATTTTTTGAATCAGTACCTTTTTTTTTTCCTTACACATAAAAACACATCTAAGGTAGCATTTGTAGCCTGCTCATTCTAGCTAGTGTCTGCAGAGGACCAGAGGCAGCAACATCTTTTGCTGCTGTGATATGCAGAAATAGATAACTATATCCAAACATTATTTAAAACATTTAAAAATATTATATATAAAATTGCATTTTAAACTCCAGAAAGGCCACTGGGAATAATAGAAAGACTAAATTAGAAGGAGACAAACCTGTGTTCTAATAGTGGTTCTGCAAGAGGTGTAACCTAGAGCAGACTTCTCAGGAGCTCAGATTTCTAATTTGTAAAATAAAGTACTTAAACAGATGTGCTCTAAAAATCTTTTTCAGCTCAAAATGGTATCAATTGAATTCTTGATATCTAAAAGAAACTTGCCTTTATTAAAAGTATCAATTACCCTCAAATTAGTTTTTATTCATTACTTTTAAACTATTCCTTTGTACATGGAATAAAAAGGGAAATTACTAATTATTTGCAAAGATCTGAATACCAGTTGTCTATGGAGTCTGACTACTTTCATGTGAAAATAACTTGCAAAATTGAAAACTGCAGCGGAAGTCTGAGTTCATAGAAAATCTTTATCCTTTTTTAAGGACCTTCTTCTCAGAGTGTGTTTTTAGAATTAGGCACTTCACCGTCTGAGGCAAGAAAAGGAAGAGAAAGAGAACCAAATCAAATAACAGCAAATTCTGGAGAACTCTCCTTCACAAATTAGAGTTCCTGTTCTTTACTTGAGGATCTACATTTCCTACAGAAGCCTTATTGTTTAGTGTAGAATCCCAGCCCCTTCAGTGAGTTTGGATAGAAAATTACACATACCTCTCAGAGCTTTCACCAAAGTCTCTCCCTTACGGAGCATTGACATTTCTGCCAATCTCCTCTAAATATTATGAGAGAAAGAAGTGGCTTTTTATTTGGAATGCTAGTTGTGACTTAGGATTATCTGAGAAGCCCCTTTGTTTGCTCTTTACCGAAGCATGTCAACAGCTGTCAGCAATAATACTCGCCCCGCCTGCTGCAGCGTGATGTATTGATATGTATACAACAATATGTTATAAATTGAAATAAAATATGCATTTTTTCATAATTTATCAGCATTATGATGGCACAAAAAAGGCAGTCTTATGAATAATACAGAGCTCTTCAGCGGGCATTATGTACTGTAGGTAATAAATGCAGCCTCTCCCCTGGACTGCCAGGAGAGTTGTAAAGCAGAATGCATTAGTTCTGCCCTGTGATAATAAATCATTTTAGTATGTCAGTAGGCCTGGCTAACTTTTACTCCTGAGGTCTGAAAGAACAGTGTGCCATACGGCTCTGGATGGTTTCTGAAGTGTTTAGGCTGGCTCTGATTCTCCTGGGTAATGTTTTGAGTGAACGATATAGTTAGATAACAAGTGGCAGTATTTCTCAGGTATCGATATTGTGATGCCTCCTGTTGTTTTATTGCCTGGAGTGGCTGATTTCATCCTAATTGGAACAGTAGTTCTTCTTTGTGTCTCTATTTGCAATATGGTGCAGTGTTTCTTTAAAAAATAAAAGTCGTTTCTTAATACTGTGCAACTGATCTAAATGATATTTCCGTGCCTCTTAGTTATCTTTACATGGATGAGGAATCAATAAGTCCTTACTGTTGTTATTTTGCCCTCTTCAAAACTATAGATGCACGTATAGAAACTGTTTTTCTTGGAGCTACAATGGCCATCAGTTCATTACTGTATGTGTTTCAAATGGTAACAACCCAGCCTCTTTGGTAGCAAACCTAATTTATTGTATATGATTTAAAGCAGGGGTCCCCAACCTATGGTGAGTTATATAATTATTTCACTATATGTTACAATGTAATGATAATAGAAATAAAGTGTACAAAAGATGCAGTGTGCTTGAATCATCCCAAAACCATTCCCCCATCCCCAGTCCATGGAAAAATTGTCTTCCATGAAAATGGTCCCTGGTGCCAAAAAGGTTGGGAACTGCTGAATTTTAAAGAATCATGTTTACGTAAACTTTGTTAAAATATATAAGCATTTCATATGTATTAATTTCTTCTAGAATAACAGCAGGGATGATGGTTTGTACATATGTTGAAAAGGCCCAATTTTAAATCATTCTTTTGGCTGAGAATATGCATCTAAATTTTTAACATGTTATAGTTTTCTACTATGGTAACAAAGATCTGACAAAATTTTATAAGAAACGCTAGATAGAAAATAACAGTTGATCTGAAGGAGGTGAAACATATTTCATTTTGTTGTTATTTTCTTGTGTTACAACTGTGTAAACTAATTCTGAAAAAATACTATAGCTCTTTTTTGTTTTGATGCATAGGATTGCTTACCGAACCTCTGCTGTCTTGATCTAAGTGTCAATACTTTAAGTTCATGATGATCTATGAACACTTAAGAAAGCAGTGATTTGATGCATCCACACAGTACCATTTACTGCAGTGTAATAGTATGGCTTATAACTTAAGCCTATTTTAAACATTCAAACTAATTAGAGTCATAAAACTATTATAATAGTTCATTTTAATCCACCGGTATATTACCCAATATGGGCGAGGGTATGCTTTTCATATAAAAGACTCTGAAGTAGTCTAGAAAAATATGTGGATTGAAACAGGTGGGAAATAACAGTTCAGGCCCACTGCTCCTTCCTGTCTCTGAAATATAAATGCAAGGACTATTAGCAGCAGCACACCAGCTGAGCTGCATAGAGATGGCCAATTTCTAAGGAAACCAGAATTTATGTAATAGAGGGCCTTTTAGACCGCATCAGCTCGACTTCATTTGAAAGCAAATATGTAACCAGTGCAGCTAGCAAGGCACGGCATGACTTTTCGCGTATCAAATGGCTGGTGTGGGCTCAGTTCTGCACCAGTGGGTCCTGGAGCTGGCTCCCATGGAAGAGATTGCTGCAGTCCAATATAGGGATTAGGAGAGCATGGAGCACTGTGGTGACAGCAATTTTGAAGACAGATGCCTTCTGTTTGTCTCCAGATTGGAGACAGTGAAGAAAATAGCCATGCAAAGTCCTTTTCCATTAACTTACCTTCTCTTTTTGCTTTGTGAGTGTACCGTAAAGAAGAAAGTGGAATTCTGACTGCATGATAGATCTCTAGTGACTGTTATGAAAGAGTTGGAAATTTTGACAGCAAACAGGCCATGCTGTTAAATATTAAGCTTAAGACTATCTACTTATTTGTGAGAAGCCACTGGGTGCCTAGGAAATACTGGTGATAGGCCTTTCCTTTGGTTCATATGTAACTAGAGATTTATTTGATGTCTGAGATCCATTGTGCTTTGGAATAGAACCCTCTTAGCGCCACTACCATGAGCTCAGATGAAAAATGATTTAAAATACTGTGGTTGGCTAACATGCATTACTTCTACTTGTGGGAGATGTTTCTAAATTAAAAAAAATTTCAAAGCAAAATATCAAATATGCTTTAAATAGGGAATTTTATACATCATTAAGTGAAGGCTTTTTCGAAAAACGCTTTTCTTGAAAAACATCTTTTGTTTGGAAAATAGAAATTCTGAAGCTGGTCACTCTGTGGCATGACACTTTAAAAGAAAAGTAAATAGGTTGCTGATTTATCACATTTGTCATGAAATTCCTTTTTGCCATTTTATTTAGGAAAATGTAAAAGAAACAGAAAATCCCTTTGCATACGTATGAAAAAAAATCACCCTTAGGGGAAAAAGTATACATATTCATACACAGGTGTTCTAGATCACACATATATTCTTATATATATAAGCACTTCAACTTGGACAAAAGATCTTTAAAAATACAAAATCTAGTATTGATATTACTTAATGAACTTTCATGGAATAGTAATTCTGAAATAGACTATGACTAAACTTATGAGGTATATTTTCATGTATTTACCCTAATCCCGGGAAAATAGGTATTCAAAAATCTTCCAAAGAAGGAATAACCTGTCATTTCTTACAGTCTCATCAGGTATTTTATTACTTTCCTGGGTCTAGCATGAATACCTCCTCTATTACTTTCAGATTTTTCATCTTCATTCACAAAAATTTACGATTTCCCAATTCTGAATAATTTAATTCACTTCTTTAAACATTCCTCAAATTCTATATTTACCTCTAAATTGGACAAAACATAAATTTAAATGAGAGAATAAAAGCCTCTTTTTTTAGAAAAGGGATATATTTTGCTTGTTTTCAAAGTTGCTTTTTAAAAATATACTATAATTAATCTTAGGTAATATAAATTCTGAGATGGAATTTAAAAAATGCAAGATATTTCAATACCTTTATCTACTGGATTATAAGTGCTTTTTATACAGATATAATGTAAAGATATAAAAATTTCATTTTACTTGGTTACTGGGAACATTATGGACATTAAAAATGTTGAATAATTTCTGAGATATTGGTGATAAGAAACCCTATCACTTGTCCTAATAAAAAATGCTTCTAAAACATAAAGTTTCAATGGAAGAATCAAGAAAGTCTAGCCTTGCCTTATATTTGCTTAGGGGGCGGACTTTATGAATATTGCAGCATTTCTTGGATGTAGCTAGAATTGAGTAAACTATTGATTTTCTCATTTAGCAGCTATGTAAACTTTGCTATATTACTTAAACTCTCTGAATCTCAGTTTCATCATCTGTAAATTGAGAATAATGATTCTGGAAGATCTGAAAGTGCTCAATAAGTATGCTTTTCTTTATTTATATGTTGTAAAAGTATCATTCATTCTGAATTTCCCAAAGCCAAAAGTTCGCCCTTAAACAGAGTAGGTACTCAATACACTGTAGACATGTAATGTTTATAGTTACTGAGACCAGAACTACATGAGTGTTGGTTTGTACACTTCATATGTTCAAAATTTACAAACAGGAGCTGTGAAGGGAATAAGATTGTGAAGGGCTATGAAGGAAATAAGACAACTTTGTGTGCACCGCAAGGAAGATCTATGGCAGGATAGGCAAATACTGCAATTACTCCTTCTCCATGGAGACCCCATTATATCCATTACATTCCCAAGGAGACACCCCCTTACATCAAACCTGCTACATGAGATGCAGCATTGCTAAGGGTCTCAGCACAGGAACCCTGAGCAGCAAACTGAGGGAAGCTGCTACTGGAATCTGCTGGCCCTGGGAAAACGGGCCAAAGGGTCTGCATCACCTAGGTGGCATTTGGCAGTCTCTAGCAGAGGTGAAGCAATTAACCAGAAGGTACACATGCAACAATCAAAGCATGAGTATCGGGGGTTGGGGAAAAACGTGGGTCAGGCTTAATGGTTCTTAGGCAAGGAAGAGATGGAATCCATGGCTACAGCTGTGAAGTCTTGAATTACAGTGAACATAGGAACAGAGAAAAATGGGGAGAACGGCAGATTTAAGCAATTAACCAGACAGAGTGGGTAATTCCCACCAGAAGGTTCAAAAACCCTCACCAAAGGGGAAAAAACTGTTCCAGAGCTTGGCCTTCCGAAGAATCATGTGTCTAGAAAGAGCTGGTTTCATGTTGCTGAAGAGCACATGTGTGCAGGAAGTGCAGATCAAGAGAAAAAATGGCAAAACGCAGAGGTCAGTGGAGGAAGTAATGAAGAGCCCAGCAAGAAGAGATGTTCACTTACAACTTTCCACTGTGTTTCTGAAGCTATCATTTAGGATTTTTTTTTTCCTGATTTGATTCTTACATTTCAGCCCCCTCCTGACTGTATTTTTGCTTCCTTTTGCAACTACATTGGATAGAATTAGTGCCTCAAACTCCAAATAGGCCAGAAATTCACTTTTTAGGTATTCGTGATATTATCTTGGCCATGCCTGGACGCATGAGAATCCTATTTAGTTCTTAAAATGATGTTCTAAGTATGCTGAAGCATGATGTTAGCCTGTTGCCTTTATTCCTTTAGGAATTTGAAGAATATTGTGGCACATTAAGTGTTCACTTTAATAAGATTCAACAACCTTGGAAAATATGTTCTACAGACCATTATGAATAATGTTTTACATTCTATGTTTGACAAAATTGGCTGAAGGTTTTAATAAACAACCTCCAAGTCTCAGTGACTTAACCCAGTAAATGTTTACTTCTCACTGGTTAAAAACTCCAATGTGAATGTTCCTGGCCAGACAACTCTCTTGGAAGGCTCTTTTCTGAGATATGGCTCAGAACTCTGGGGTCCTTGCATTTTGTGGCTACACTGCCATCTTGGAGCACACAGCCCTTGCTTTCGGCTGCTCCCTGCGAGTAGGATGGAAGTGAATGGGAGATAGGAGGGGTGATGGAAAACAGAAGGCCACCTACATTATTTTATGGCCAGACCTGAAAAAGCGTTCATGACTTTTAGCCACATTTCACCAGCCGGAATTTAGTCATGGCATCTCACCTAGATGCAAGATGTCCTGGGCAATGTAGCTTTCCTGGTGCTGATGAGGAAAAGGTACAGCCACACGGGTACTGTAGTATATGCCACAGGTACCGTAGAGCTTAGCCACCTCCACTCAAATGGCTGGGCTGTTGTTTTTGCCCCATTCCCAACTCCTGTAATTCTCCCCTCCTACCTGTGCTCCTGCACTGTCGAGAGCCATCACCTGGATGGCCATAAAGCCACCTCTCTCTTGCCACTATTAAAAATGAATGTCATGGCCAGGTGCCAGCAATTTGAGGGATTTCCAAAGAATCTTTAACTGTTCTCCTGTTTTAAAAAAGTAAACTCACCATTAATGCATATCCCTGGGATGTTGTACTCCAAGTGGTGCCAGAAATAACTCATCCTGGCAAAAGGAAATCACCCTGGAAATTACCAGCAGATGTGACACGGATTATTTAGTGTAATGGCTGAAGGTGTTTTCAGTAAAATGCAGTGTATGCTGTGTTCCCTGATCCCATTTGTCCTCTTAAAATTAATTTCTGTAGTGTTTCACAGTTACCTGTTTAATTATTCATTCTAGATGTCATGGAGAATGATACAGTACTGCAAAATAAAGCCAATAAAACAAGTTTCTAATGCTAAATATCAAGGCTGGAAAATATGACCATTACAAATAAGCAAGAATCTGTCTTCCCTTTTCATAAGTATTCTACAATGACGTGCCACGCAATAAACAATAGTGTTGCTTGGATTAATTTGAAGATGTTTGCATAAATACACTCAGAGTTTTATACTATTTTTTTTTTGGCTCTATAGTTTGTTTGTATCACAAGAATACATGTTTCCCAGGCAAAATATTCACCTTAATCTTTCATGCCATTGAAATTTCCACTCTTCTTTGCAATGTAGTGTTATGAGAGAAACATGAACTTTTGGAGGCAAACAGACCTGGTTGAAGTCCTGCCTTTAGCACACTTGCTATGCAAGTTACTTGTCATCACAAAGGCTATTTCCCATCTGTAAAATATACTTCACCAAGTTATTATGTGTATGAAACTAAATCTCATAAAACAAAACATGAATTTAGCATGCTAACTTGCATCTCTCTTAAAAAGTGATTAATTTATACTAATAAGTTGATGTGAATTATAAATGGCAAGGTTGATTGCAAAGGGTAAAGTAAGTGAGCATAGTGTGAGAATTGTTAGAACTTTATGAAGATTAAGTGAGAGAAGGGAATGAGTTCATTTTAAATATTTAACATTTAAAACTATTTTACTTAAAATATTATGATACCAAATAGAGTGATTTTGAAACTAGGTTTCTTTATTAAAATAAAGATGATTACAACTTTATTCACTTAAATATTATCTCTTTTCAAACCTGAGCCCAATGAATCACTTTTCACCAGGGAGAATACTCAGAAATTAAGGCAGAGCCCTGTATATTAAAAACAGGATAACAAAAACAATTTTTTAAAAGTCCTATTATTCAACCTGTATAAAGTTGAAGAGATCTCTTAAAGCAAAAAGACAGAAAAACATAGAAGATCAGCTCAGAAGTCTAAATATCCTTAACAAAAATTCTAAAGGGAAAGAAAAGAAAAAATGGAAGAAAGGAAATTATCAACAAAATGAAAGAAGAAAATTTTGTACAGCTGAATAGATTCATGAATAGAGACATGAATCTTCTTTGAAGAACCTAAAGTCTTCCAGAAAGGAAAAGTGGCCATCAAAAAGGTACAAAAATCACAGTAGCATCTAATTCTCATCAGTACCACTGCAAAGACAATGGAGCAATCTTTTCAAATTTTGAGAGGTAATGTTTCAAACTAGAATTCCACACACAGTCAAGCTTTTTGAAACCATGAGGTCAAAATAAAGACCATTTCCGAAATGCAGGAACTCCACAAGTTTATCTTCTACTCACCTTTTCTAAGGAAGTTATTTGAAAGTGTACTCTTGCCAAACAGTCTTCAAAACCAAGAAAAAGGAAGATTTGAGATACAAGAAAGACTGGAACCAACCCACCGAGGTCAATTACAAAGAATTGTAATTCTTTGTATACAATTGCCATATTGTCATCCACACATCAAAAATAGTTCTCAAGTCCAGAAATTGTAGAGCACAGGAGGATAGAGTAGAAATTGATTTAATTCAAAGATAAAATTACTAAAAAGCTAGAAGCTGTTAATTATGAAGGCATATTTCTTGTCCTCTACAAAAGAAAGGTACTTAGGGGAAAGCCAGAAAAAGCAAAAGAACAAATACAGAGAAATAAGCTATCCCTACTCCCCCAAATTAAAGATCCAAAAACTCTATGAGAAAATAATGGCATAAATATATGGTAACAAACAAAAATACAGCATTTTTTGAGAAGTTGATGGAGTGTAAGAAAAGAAAACCATCCAATCATAATACTAGGGTATTTGAATTTTAAATAGCACAGAGATAATACCATTGGATTAAAATGTAAAAAAAAAAATGTAGAGGCAGAACAAATAAAATCCATACCCTAGAGGATAATATGTGTCCCAGCTCCTGGTTCTGGCCCTGGTTTTGCCTTTCACTCCAGCTTCACTACCTGACATCCACAGTTCAGAGCTTTCACTGGGGTTATGACTTTTTGCTAAATAACATGTAAACTAAGGCCTGTTCTCTGAAGCTTATTTTAAACTAGTTCTGATATTGTTAAAATTAGGGGCAGACAGTAAATTAGTGCTTGGCTGGCCTAAAAGGTGCTAGGACATTGAAAAAACTGGTTTGTTAAAATGTAATTTTACCTAGTGCTATTGGTGGGACATAGAAAATATTTTTCACCGGAGAAGGAAGAATCTCCTTCCCCTTCGTTCTCCAGTCAACCTCAGCGGAAAACTCTGACCCTGTAACTTGTGCCTTAAGCCCTTGTTTATGTGATTCCCAAACAGTCATTTAGTGGGGGTAAAATAATACAGACATTTTGACTACATTAAATATGACATTAAAAAAGAAAATGTGATATTTAATTATAGTCATCCTCTAAGAGACGTAAGAATCCAGAATGGGGAAGAAGTCCACAAAGCAACTTCGGAGCAGCCTGGAGAGTCCCCCTCACTGTGGACTTAGTGCCATATTGGTACGGTGACATTTTTGAAATCTCCCAAAGTAGATTTGTCACTGTTTTCCCGCTATCCCTTTCATACTCTATTCCTAGTCTGCCCTATAGTGCACAGAAACCAATTCATATTTTCCAGCCCAAATATATTTTTTAAACTTTAATGGTAATTTGTATGTGATAGAAATAATGTAGGAAATTAAGCATTCCCAATAATCCCACTCAGAGAAAACACTATTAACAGCTGTGAAGATTCAAATATAATTTTAAGAACTGAATTTCAGAATCATCCCCAGTGACAATTTCTAGAGCTTGAAGATTCTTTCTGTGTATTCACACACTTTATATATATTCACACACCTATTTGTATATTATAGGTTCTTTTCATGTTTTCCAAGCTAAGAATGCACCATTCTGATAGGATAATCCTGCATGAATAAATTTGAAGATTTAACAATGTCGAAGCTGCATTGCCACTGAAGTTTACTTTTGTTTTAATTTAGTTTCGGTATAGAATTTGTCCCCTGAGATTATTGTATACATTTTTAGTCTTCATTTTATTTATGGCTTTATGAATTTTTTAAAATGATGATATGCTTTTGGTGGAGGATTTCTTTATGAATTACCTGATAAGGATTGGATGAGAAAAAGTTTGTAATAAATTAGAATGAAGTTAGAGGCATTAAAATGAGCAAAACTGATGAAATAGACTAGTACAGTGGCTCCCAGAAAGGAACATAAATGTGCCAGATTACAATTAACATTTGAATTTCTACTATTTATCAATTAAAAAGATAAGATTTTGAGGGAAATCTTTTTCCTTGTGAAGGCAATATATAACCCTCTGTGCTTTGAACTGGTCTGGTGGAGTTCAGTTGTCTTAGAACCCTCTCTCTCGTTTCTGTTAGAGGCCATCCAGTCTATTGTGTGACCATGCATCCCGCTTTGGCCTTGTTTTCTAACTCCTATTGTTCTCCGGCACTTTTTTTCTGACATCCGCCAAATAGTCTTCTCTCAGAGGCCAGTGCCAGGGCTGCTCCATGCCTTCTTTAGTAACGACAATAAACAGAAGGTGACCCTGAGTTCTTGGAGCAATTCTTCATTTTATACTATTCTAGGGCAAATAACTATTAAAAATAGAAAAAGAGAGCTAGCTATTTTCCCAAGCTGCTTTAAGCTCTAAATAAAATTAGTCAAAAACTTTCACTGAAGTGTTCTTGTTTTTGGTTTCACAGTGGAAAGTAAAATGAGAGAGAGAAAAAGAAAGAGGGAGACACAAGGATGGAAATTTTCTGCAATTAAGCCTTGATCTGGGCTCTCATTTCTCAAGCCTTTGCTTAGGACTCAGATTTTTCTTCCCTTTTGTAATCTATTAAACCATCAAGATTTAACGTGTGAACTTTATTTTAATTATTCGTTCTGACTTCAGAGCCAAATTGATGGTAGATATTTTCTTGCCAAGCACTAATTTATTTTATAATCTCCAGGTTTTTGGGACTCAGATTGTCATCCTTGTAATCTTTCTTATTCAGAGACAGAATTTCTATTCCCTTTCATATGTTGGTTCTTAAAGAGTAAAACTTTCAGAGTAGTTATTCAGGTAATAAAATTATTTTAACTTAATCCGATGGGGAAACAACTGTAAATAATTCTACTATGTTTTTATATTATCAAATTGAGTTAGTTTTTAAAGCATAGTTCGCTGTGTATTTCTGTTTCACAATAATGGACTCAGCAAATTCAGCCACTAAAAGTCATGTGAGTGTATTTATGTATTAAGACCTTATATAATTTATATTTTTATCTTTATTGAGCAATAATATTTTATAGATAATACTATTTTATGATGGTTTCATGAAAAAAAATTTTTCAAAAATAGGTACATGTCACCATACCCTATTAAAAACAGGCAGTATATATGTCATTAATTATCTGTTTTGATCTGAGTAACCTCTACCAGTTTATTCCAACACAAAGCTTATAATATTTACTGCTCTATGTTTATTTATTTGTGTCACATTTTATATAATATATATTATTTTATCATTTTAGGTATATATTACTGATAAATATATCTTAAAAAGAAAAATACTATTTAATAATAATAGTAATGCTGCATTGCTTTTGCATAGCTCTCTTAATTCTTCTTTTAATATATATTTCTTTTATCTTTCTAAAACTTTTTGAAATAAATAGATTTATAATTATTTACATTTGTTTTTTTAAAAAACAGAGATACTATGGCAATAAATGATATGCTGAAGTCCCAAAGCCTGATAAATTCAGTACCACAATGAAGACACAGTTTTCCTGAATCACAGTTCAATGGTGTTTCAAATACAGATAGTTAATAGAAAGAATTAAAGTAATTCTTAATTTTATTTGGAGGGAATATATATATATATACACATATATATATACACACATATATGTAATTTTATGTAAAATGATTCAATAAACTGCCTGGCACACCCAGAAATTCCCCCAATTAAAATCAAACATATATGAGAAATATTTCACAATATGTAGGTTTTATTTTTTCCCTTGTGATCATTATCTCTTCTTTGAGAAATGGCCTCTAATAAAGATATTCATTTGGCCTCAGGATATGTGTACATTAAGGAAATAAAAACCTCAAGCGCTCTCCCTATTATATCCATAAGATATTTGTCAAATATCCCAAGGGCCTTTCACATACTGGTCAGCTATACACAGAGATCATTATGAAAACTTCACGTAGTTTTACAGTATAAGTTTGTGATCCATCAGAGCTATTGTATCTTCTAAGACTTCCTTGTGCTTTATGGAAAGCTTCAGGGAAAATAAATATGTCTTTCTAGACCCAGAACTTGAAATGACAGCAGACTCAAGAGATCAGGGTTATCAAAATGGGTGTTCTGCGTTATGGCTTCTGTTTATCTGCAGGAAAGCCACCAAGGTGAAAGGGGTTGTTGTTATTTTTAAAATATCGGATTATCTGGAAGAGGAATTTCTTATCAGTATAGATTATTTTTGTTTCCAATTCTAAATGTTCACCTTATTTTTGATATCATCTCTGTCCTTTGACAGTTATTAGCTTATAGATGATTGCTGGAAAATATCCCCCAAACTCATATATCTCTGAGGGTATTGTGAACATTTGCCAATGTGTTTGATTTCAAAGGGGAAAAAAGGCAGAAATGATGAGAAAGGAAATATAAACAGACATCACACCCATCAGAATATTCTGTGTTGTCTTCCAGGTACCTTCTGTGAGGATTTTTAGTCTTTCGTATTTAATATATTTAGCTTTCCCCAAATCTTCAATATTTAAAGAATTTCCTTTGTTATTTTATTCAACAGTGGAATAACTCCATTATTGCCATGATGAGGATTGTTGTTTCTTTTTTAGATATGATACAAGTGAAATATGACTATGTACAGACTTTGCCATCTTATATAAAATATAAGGATATAAGGAGAAGATGTAAGGATATCATCTTTATAGAAAAACGAAATCACATTATTAGGGTTCTATGCTTTTCTGTGTATATTACAGAAGTTTTTAATATCTCACTTAATTCAGGGGCTTATTTTAGTTAATCATACTATTATAACCCAAATAAACAATAGTGCTACATGTAACAGCTGTTCTATAAATGACGGTTACCAGACAACTTTTTTTCTTTGTCACTGCAGCATAGCAAGAGAAAACAAGGTCAGAGAGTGGTTAACAGAATTTAGGTGTTAGGAGTCCTACCACCAAATGTGGGTGGAAAGAGCCCAGGATTTGTTTTAGAGTCTCACAATTCTAGATTTGAAATGAAACCTTCACAATTTTTAGTCATGTCATGCCAGGCAAGTTATTTAACATTCTTAAATCTCACATGTTTCTTCTCTAAAAGCGATCTAATATTCATTTTCAAATTTGTTGGTGTCATTATTTGAGATAATGATCTTTAAAAGATCGAGAATAAATTTATAATACAGTATCTGTTCAGTAATCTTTTCTCCTCTCTTTTTGATTATAAAATTTATAGGATGTTCTGTATAATATATACACATGTCTATAAGTTTTTATGTATGTGTGTATGTGTATGTGTGTATATATGTGTGTATATATTCATATGTGTGTATATATGCACATGCATATATATTTTGTTTGGAATATTTGGAATGACCTCAAGCATGACATTTCTTTGAAGTTTCTTGTTTAATCTTAAAAATTCATGTAAGTTTTATATTCCTACCTTATTCTATATTTTAATATTAAAATGGTATCCACATTCACCACTTCCCAAAGTATGATTGTCCACTCCAAAAGATACTCAATATTGTTTTTGTGGGTTTTTGTGTATTCTGTTCATCAACATATATCCAAGGGTAAGGGTGAATATCCCAGTTTCAAAGTACAACATGAAGTAATATTTTGAGGATGGTTTGTGTGCCAAATTTTTAAAAAAGATGTGAGGATGTGTAGGATTAAAGATGTAAGCATGCTATTTAGAGCCATATGATCTCTACATACCTCTTATAGACACTTAAATTGTTCCCTAGGTAGTGGATTTTTATAGAATCTGATTCATAATCCTGAAAGGAAGTTAAATCTTTTTCATTCATGCTGACTTTTGCACCATGGGTTTCAGAAAAAGTTCCTTTATGTAGTTAAAAATTCTCCATTTATTCAGTGCGACATCACAGTCTTGCAGAAATGTTTTCTGTCTGCAGTCTTCTATAACTTTTAGTTTATCAATTGTTCATTTCACACCCCTTCCCCCATCCATAATGAATGACATCAGATGCAGCTGGTTCAAGTGAACCTACATGTGGTTCCTAAAAGGTAAGTCACATGTTGAGAATATGTGATAAATTTTTCTGCTCAAGGTGATACTATTTCAGTCCTGGCCTGAGTTCATTATAAGCCTAGGTTTATTTATGTGGACCAGGATACTACATATAATTTTGATCATTGAAAATATAAAAGCTGTAAGTAGTCGGTATACTGGTTTTAGTACTGACAGAGTCAGTGAGCTGTGACACACATGATCTGAAGAATTATCCACTAGAAGCCCATCATCTCATGGCAGGATAAAGATGGTCTTCAGGGAAACCTCCATGGCAGTTATAATTATTGTTACAAGTTTTCTATTTTCCTAATGTCGTCAGTGTTGGCCAGTAAATCAGTAAAACCACCAGGCAGACCATGCCCTTGGCAAAATATGATGTGGCATTGCTGCAAAGGAGAGTTTTGGAGAAAGCTCTCCAGAGTCCTTCGTGCTAAGTGCCTAAGGGGCATTTCCTGCTGGCCTATGATTTGATCATAGTCATGTGTGATCTCATGCCTAAGGGCTTCCGAGAAATTTTCTTTATCCACGAAACATATTCTGAAACTTTTGCATCTCTACATGAGACAAAGGCTACATACATCCAATGATAAAAATGCTGTTTATAAATAAAAATATTGAAGAACCATCCATTTTCCTCTGGTAATCTCACATTCAACTAGGTGTCCACAGGCTTGATCTAGTTAACCACTCAATATATCATATTTTATTTAAATGTTGGAGGAGCCATGTCTCATTTGTCATCATCTTGTTTACTTGAAAATAATGCTAATACAGTTTGGAAACATTTGATTGAAAAGGTTACTGTAGACCTGTGGCATGCATCTAGGGTACCACATGTCCACCAGAGGCAGGTTTCCTTCAAGTATATGCTTTTGATTTTCCAAATTGGCTAAGATCTGAATAAGCTCAGAATTCCGGATATGTTAGGTGGCAGGTTCTTCATTGTCATTCCATATAGCAATGACAGGAGAACTGGAGAGGCTATTTATCACAGACACGAAAGTGCCTGACCTCAGCTTTTACAGTTCATTTGATTATTGTTTTAGTATCTACTATGAACAAGACATGAACTCTGAGCCCAAAAATCTCATGCTGTAGGTCAGGAGCACAGACCTATAATGGTGTTATTAGACTACAGCAGTTTTTACTTAAGAGCTCAGGAAATCCTTCACAAAACCCAAGAAGTTTTGTCTTAAGAGATAAATGGAAGTACGCTGAGTAGAGACGGTGAGGAAAGGCATTCTTGTGGTAGATAGTCTTAAAGTGTGGAAGAGTATACTGTTTACATACTTTTGAGTTCGCAAAATGTTTTCATATATGTTATGTGCTTTAATCTTTCACCAGCCTTGTATGATAAATATTAGATCAAAAGGAGTTAAGTGACTTATGCAGTTACCCAAATAATAAGTGTCAGAACAAGAGTTTGAATTTAACTCATTCCTTCCTTCTCTTTAAAAAATGTTTACTGAAAACTAAAAATAAACCTTGATTAAGTGCTTATTTCAAGACAATATTTCTCAAACTTGTTTTCATTATCACTTCACCTAAGGAGACTTTGCAGACTTTTTCTTTCTCCTCATTGCTTTCTTCCGACTAAATTTTAATACCTAAGATATACTGTATGTCTGTTTTGCATTCTAACCCTTTGGAGGGCCACAAATCGTTGTAAGAACTAAGGTTTTTTTCAGCTCCTTCCCAAGAAACAAGTCTTGGCACCTCGAAGGTGATGTTCACCTCATTGAGAATGCATGCCATAGGGATATTCTGTCAAATGCTAGCGATGTAAAAATGAATAGGATATGGCCCTTTTCCTGAGTAACTTCAATGACTAATGAATGAGAGATACAGGCAAACCAGTCATTTCAGTAGAGAGTAGTGAGTGCAACAATAGAGGAATGCACAAGGTACAGACTGCACGATACACTGTCTTTCACTTTGGCTGGGAGCAGTTAGAGGAGACTTCATAAACATGCTGCATGACTACATGCTGCATAACATACTTCGCAAACATCTTTCATGGACAAGCCTTGCAGCATGAGAATATGACTACCAGGTGGACAGGAAAGAGCAGAGCATTGCAGTTGAGCAAGAACAGCACATTTCAAGGCAAAGGAGGTGAAAGAGCCTGGCTAGTTTGGAGGTCTGCAAAGAACTTAGGAGGAGAGGAGAGGCTGGAGAAGTGTCAGACCCATGTCATAAACTGAGAGACTAGACTTTGTCATGGACACAGTTGAGAGGTGACATGATCAGTTTTGTGTTTTAGAAAAAGCACTTGGGTGTTTTGCTGCCTACTCAAGATGGCTAAGGAAAGCCATGAAGTTTCTGTTTCCCCTCCTGCTAAAATGCTGTTGAAATCACACACATATCACAAATCTACTGTACATAGCAGTAAATATAAGAAAAATGAAAGTTAAAATATAACTGAAAGGAACTGTTTGCATTATAAATAACAGATAAAGTTAATGGGTCTACTATGCAAATAGCTGATATAAATAAATAGGAAAAAGTTAAACAATCCAATAGAAAATGGGCCACAGCTAGCATCAGGTAATACTGAATAATGGTAAAAAATTTTTTTTAATACTTCATACTAATGATCAAGGTAATTCAAGTTATTGTTTAACAGACTGACAAAAATGAAAACAAAAATTACAATATCTCACATGATTGAAGATAGAAAAAGTAAGCTCTTTCTCTTCACTATTTGAGAAACTGTGAGGAACTTGCATGTACATTTGTGTGCGCGCGCGTGTGTGTGTGTGTATGTGTATGTGTGTGTATTTGAAGTGTCATTAAAATTTGCACATCATAAGTGTTCATCTGGGGATTAAAACAAAAAAGTGATAGGTTTTGCCTGTTAACAATATGTTAGCAATATGTCTCGCTCTTAACCTCATCCTCCTTTCTCTTCACCTTGTGACTTACTGTAGTAAAGAGCTCTATTTAGTTACTCTTAACCCTTCCAGACTTGCAAGAGGATTTAGCTTAGATCATATGAATAGTTACATTTGCAAACACTGTCCTCAGGACTCAAGGATGTTATAACTTCGTTGATGGTTCCATTATCACAGCTTGACCAGGCTAGGCTTTATACCGTTGCTAAGTAATCAGTGTCAATTGTTGTTCTTGAGGATGAAGGACAAAATATCTTAAGATAAAAGGAAAGCTCTATTAAAAAGCAAAGACTACCTTTTTTTTTTCACATGGTATCCTATTTCTAAAGCACTACCATGTTATAATATTTTTTTCATGAGACAAATTCTTACAAATATTCTATCACGTTCTTTAGTAACTTTACCTTGGAAACCATTTACATTTAGGGCAAGTGGTTCTAACAAACATAAAAGAGTTTTTTGGATGTTTGTAAAGTTCATATAGGATTAAGGGAAATATACAGATCTAAGAGTTGAATCTCATGAGCATATGAAAGTTCTACTACCAGCTTTCTCTGATCTAGAATGTAAATTAGGCCTCCTGCTAATAACATATTTACTTCAGCACACATAACAACTATTTAAAAAATCTTTTTCATACATCTGCAAATTTTCTTATTGCACCGAATCATCAAAAATAGATGAAAGCATTAAACAATTTGAATATGCTTGTCAATTTTTTAGGATGTTATATGAACTTTCTCCAAAACTAATACTGTGGTACCACATAATTATATCGCTTAATTTAGTTTCAATAACTCTTTGAAAAATCATATCAGTCTATATATCTATATCTCTATCTGTACATATATATGATATATATGTCTGCTGAGCCTGATGTCTATGACACAGCAATAAGGGATTTAAAAAATAAACAACATTCCTTTTAAAGTCTTCAGTGGGGAAATTATACCCTTGCCAATGAAAGATAATTAGCAATACACAGACATTATAGGAGTTGAGAATGGGCTAGGATGATGTCATGTCCTGGAATTTTGGGGACATAGGCATACACATCTGGCTTCAGTAAGTTTAGGTAAGCCTGAATATCTGTAATTTTAAAGGTCTACAAGGTAGTTTTGATATGTATCCTGGGTTGAGAACTGCTTCATTCAAGAATTTTAAGACTGAAATATTAGGTTTCATTGTGGAAAAATTAGAATGATAAATTAAGTCATTAGTACTTCAGGGATATAACTTCCCAATTTACTGCCTACTCTTACAGAACACAAAATGTCTTCATAAAATGTCAAAATTCAGTTGATTCATATTTAAGAATATGTATGAATCATTGACTGCTATATGGGTTACTGATGTACTGTAGAAACAGAAATAAATTTTGTATCTGGTATAAAAATGTGCACCTTTGACAGACACTCGATAGGTACAGAGTGACTCTTAAAAGAAAACATATTAGAAAAGTGCTACATTCATTACAAAGAAATGCTTAGCTTCATAAAAAGTTACTGCAATTTCTTTTCAACATAGTTCATATAAAATATTTGATTTGGAAAAAAAAACAGTAGTTTTTATTTTTAAAAAAGACATTCACTTCCACTGATTTGGCATAGTACTTTTTAAAACTCCCAGACAGCTGAGTGAGAGGAAAGCTTGGTTTTCTCTCGATGCTGAAATTATAGTTCTCTCAATCAGCATTAGGGTTCTTTTTCTACTAAGTCCCAATACGGAAACTTAAATAGCATCACTTTAAATACATTTGTACAGTGCATTTCATTTTGTTCAAAATGTCTTCATGAGCATTATATTTCATTAATTGTTTTTAATTTTTTTTACTATTTTCACATCAGCAGCCTTCCCTCTTTGCCAAAATGCTTTTAAGGGAAAGAAAAAAAAATTACACATTTTAAGTATCTCTGTAGCAAGAAGAGACTTCCAAAATCATTCCGCTATGCTTAGAGCTTGGCAAATGTTGAGTTTATTCTTTAATAAATCTAGGTCTTATAGTGTCTTCACCTCCCTACCTGTAAATACTTTGCTCACCTCTACATACTCTGTCCCTAAGGCTGGGCATGTGACCTCCTTCTTTTCTTCTTTCTCGATATTCTGTTCTTGGACCATTTCACTGACTGCTGCAGCCAATTCCAGTGTCCATTACTGCCAAGTCACACTGCACTTCTTAGCGTTGTATGTAGGAATTCTGACGGTCCACTAGGCCGTCAGATGCCCCATAAGCAATAAACTCAGGCTATTAAAAATGAAACTGACTACCTTCTTCCCAGACCCTTCCCTCCCCCTGTGTTACCCGTCTGTGTGGACCAGTGCACCATTCAGACTCCTTTCCAAACCAGAAAGGTGGAAATTGTCCTGTTGACTAAGGATCCCAATCCTGAACTGCCCGTTTCATCCCCCATCTCATATTCAATACTAACTCCTACACCTCTCTTAAATCTGTCCTTTCCTCCTCGATCCCACTGTGCCATTGCATTAGTTTTTCTCCATCACCAGCCTTCATCTATGGTAAAAGATTCAAAATTTTTCTTCCCAGCTCCAGCTTTCTACCTTCGCCAATCCCCCAGCACCAAAATAATCTTTATAAAACGAAAATATTCTTTAATTGTTTTCTTGTTCAAATTAAAGTGTACCTTACTGCTTTAGGCCACGTTCAAACTCATGGGTTTCTCTTGCGGACAGTCCCTGTTTATCTCAGTGGACTCTCAGTGCTGGCAAGACCCGTGTGGGTCACTGACCCTGCTGCACCTTTGCTCATTCGCCCCCTGTGTGGAGAAGGCCCTCTCCCTTTCACTCTCCCTAGCTGCTCTAATACCCTACTTTTCAATCTTCACTACAGGCACCTCTTTTGAGATGCCTTCCCTGACTTCCCAAGAGAATGGACCCTTCCTCACTGTGCCCTGTGGATGGACGTCAGCCACGGCGTCTGTCATGCTGCTGTGTTAACTAGTCACAAGCCTGTCTCTCCACTAGACCAGGTGCACCTCAGAGGCAGAGCTGATGGAAGTGTTATAATGACTTTTCATTGCTTAATACAAAATAAACATTTAGTGAATTTTGACACAATGAATGATCTTGAGCCGCTCCTTTACTTTTATTCTACCACCTCTATCCTCTAAATTTTGGTCGTCTTTGAAGAGAAAAGTGTTGAAGGACAGCTGAAGCTGTGTTTGTGTGTGTCTGTGTGTATAAACTGAGAGTAAGGGGCTGCCAATATATTTTGTCTTTATATTAGAAGATAAATCCTTGTTTACCCTTATTGCTTAAAAAAATAAATCCTTTGAAGCCACATATTACTTCTTGCCCTGGAAATCACCACTTATTCTTAATAATTTGAAGGCTCTAGAATCAGGCAAATCCTAGAAATGAATTCAGGTTTTATTATAATTAAATAAGTATGAACAACTTTTAGGTCATGATAACTTACAAGAAGTAATTGTATTCTCTTAGTATCCTCCTCTTCTCGTAGCCCAGACACTATCAGTTCCTTTTCATAGGCAATCCCTAGGAAGTTGAGTTTGGTGTATCGTCATGGCAAGTTAGGGTTCTGATCCTCCAACCCAATATTTTTCCCTCCCTCCCTTTGTCATTCATCGAGGGTCAGCTAAATATTAGGCTTTCTCTACAATGCTCATGATATCAAGAATAGTTCACAGTCCTTATCATAGAGGTGATCAAAGAACAAAGACTTCAAAAATTGCATTGCAGCATAAGTAGTACAAATTAAGGCTGTAGAATATGCTGTGGTAACATAGTCAAGGAAGTGACTATTTCTGGAGGAGTCAGGAGTCTTCACCAAATAGATTGCATTTTGACTGAGTCTTGAATGTTGAGTAGGAATACTGCAAATAGGAAGAAGGCATTGCATGCATGAACAGAAATTTAGATGTCAGAAAGAATGTGAAACGTTGGGGGAAAACTGGAAGTTTTGTGTCTCTGTAAAGTTGTGCTTTGTAGAGGTTGTGTTTATTATTTGGTTCATCATTGTCTAGTTTTGGTTACTTTTTTTCTTTGAGCAGGATTGCTTTTGTTTTTATATTTCCTATTCATATTCTCACAATATTGAGACGTCCAGACTATTCACTGTGCTTTTTTTTTCAATTTTTATCTAAGTTTCATATGGTACATGTCCAGTTTAAGTCTTCTGAAAAAGAATAAAGTCCTTCTTGAGATTCTAGAGTTCAGATATTCATGAAAAAAAATGAATGGAAACTGTGTGAATGGTAGTTGACGCAGGCAGAAGTCACATGAGAGAAATTGTGACTCTTGGTGATCCATTTGCTTGGTATACAGTGGTGTGCACTAAGCCAAAGCTGTATTCCTGAGCATTCAGAGGAATTCATCTATTTGCATTTTTTACTGTTTCTGAATTCCACTTTGTTGTATTATCCATATTTTCAATTTGAAAGCTCATGAAGCCAAATTTACAGGAAACAAGTGAGCAGATATTTCATTGTGAAGTGACATTTTATGAACTCTACTTGTCCTTGTTCTCATGCATGCCTACTTCATAACAATGAAAACCTCTTCTGCCAACCAGTATATAAAATTCTGTTTAGTTTATTCTTTCTACTGCCATGATCACCATACTGAAAAAGCCAAATGGCATTTGATTTCTTTCCACTCTTGTTTATTATATTATAAAGCTTTGATCCACACCACTGGCATTTGACTTTTGAATTAAACAAAGATGTATATGAAAGGTATGGAAGCAAATGAATACTAAAACCCCTTGTTTGAAGTAAAATATAAACAATGAAATAAATATAACCATAAAGATGTCAATATTATTTGTTTTCATTATGGTTTAACTTTTAATCTTGGTTAGTATAGAACTATATATCTTGTACTGTTCTTTAATAAATTGTAAATGAAGTTTTGATATGAATAAGTTTGTAATGCTGGTAAAATTCAGGATCATCTTGTGATAGGATTTATAACAGTACTATGCAGTGGCTGTAAAGTACAGTAATTATTCCGGAACCGTGTAAGTACTATTTAGGTAAATTGTACTGCCTTTATACTAATTTATTGTACTCATTTAAATTGCATTGCATTCTTTTGTTGTCCCTTTTGCTTTTCAGATTAGAATGATAGAAAAGTCCTGGTCAGAACCTAAGTTTGCAACCTGATGTAAATCAAAGCTCCATTCCCCAGTCCGAAAGCTTCTGCCCCCACCTCCACTCTCAGTGACCCTGTGGAGGCAATCTTTTCAGAGTGAACCTTGAATCTGGTCTAGACAGCATGTGACTTATGAAGTGAGGCAGGGTGAGGCGTCCAGGGAGAGAGGCAAATCCTTCAGAAATGAGTCTCAAAATAGCGTATTTTCTTTCTTGGAACCCTAAAACCGATAGAACTGTAACCCATTTTCCTTTTTTATAGGAAAGCTGTTGGCTCAGATTTGAATACTCTCTCTCTTCCTCCCAATATTCATACCTAGTGATTGTATCCCATTATTACAATGTTTCTGTCTTGCATTTATTGACCTCTCTGGTTTAGAGGACATGTCAATATGAATAAGTAATCTTGGGAAAAGCAAAGCATATATTAAAATCAAGATAGGGAAGCAATGAATAAGAGGATCTGCTTTTTCTTTCTTAACAGTTGAAATAGTGCTTTCATTGTGTGAGTAATATTCACAATAAGGAAATAATACAGGAAGCATTTACATATCTATATGTATATATCTATATCTATCTATCTATCTATATATAGATAGATAGATAGATATATCTGATAGTCCAAAATAGTGAATTCCCTACAAGGCTAGACTATAACTAAATATTGATTATAACTTATGAAAGTAATACAAATATCAATTTCAAGAATATTCTAATACATGGCATCAATAAAAGTGATTGAATCACAAGAGTACCTATATTTGTATGGCTTATAAGATCACTAATGCTCTAAGTCATTAGTACTTATAAACAATTTAGTCCAATTAGCTTTTCTAAAAGAAATTGAAATCTTATTCTAAGTTTGGTAATATCATTTTAAATTCTGGTACTTCCAGTCATTCATTAAGGTTTGTCTAATCGCTGCCGGAAACCCTGGCCTCCGTTTATTGACTCTCTTAGGCTTTCTGTAGCTGCTTTCCTATGCAGCATGCAAGGGCTAAAGCGGGTGCAGCAGCCTGTGTACAATGTGGAAGAGCTTTTAATCATCAGTACCCAATGTTACCTGCCCTTTTTGGAGGGGAGAGAGTGGTGCATTAGGATTCTCCAGAGAATCAGAACTAATGTTATCTGCGTGCGTATATATTTACATACACACTCATATATAAAGGCAATTACATAGTGCTTTATCTATCTGGAAATAGATAAAATGAGGGAAATTTATTTTAAGGAGTTGACTAATGCGGTTTTGGGGCCGGCAAGCTCACAATCTGCAGAGCAGGCCACCACGCTGGAGATGCAGGGAAGAGTTGATGTTGCAGCTCCGGTCAGAAGTCAGCCTGGAGGCAGAATTCCTCTTCCTCAGGGAAAGTCAGTCTGTTTTCTCTTAAGGTCTCCACCACATGATGGAGAGTAATCTGCTCTACTCAAAGTGTACTGATTTAAGTGGTAAGTTCCTCTAAAAATACCTTCACAGAAATACCTAGACTGGTGTTTGACGAAAATGTCTGGGAACTATGGCTAGCAAAGTTAACATATAAAATTAGTCATCATGAGATTTTCCCTGAGAGAAGCAAAACAAAGCCAAGCAAAACAAAAAGCCCTGTGGGAATTATTTTAACTCAAATTTTGCTCAATATTATAAATGACCATAATGAATAATTATAAATTATAATGAATGTTGTCCCTGGAGTGCTAATAAAAGATTTTTTACAGTGTTTTCAGTGTGACACTTTTGAACAGTTATACACAAGGTCTGGGCTCCAACTTCTCTGCTGTTTTCCACCTGCACACACTGGGACCCTGAGAGAACTGAACACATTAACATCAGGATGGTGATTCACTGTCAGAATGATTTTCAATCATGTTTCCTGTTTTCAACCACTGATTTATCCAAATGTGGGGAAAGAATCTAGCAGGTAGTACAAAGCGTTCAGGTAGGTTTGTAAAGTTGAAAAAAACCATAGACAGGTGATCGTGATATCCCCCAAGAAGGCATGTGTATCTCTTCATTCTTCTCTTTGCTATATCCATTAAACAATATGTGGTTTATTCATTCATGTATTTTTTATGAAATTTCTTTTTTTGAACATCATATTTAAAGACCTCAAGAGAGAATATAACTGCTAGAAAACGTTGTTGTTTACATGGCTTATTATTACCTAGATTTAGGTATTGGGGGCAGATTTCAGAAGGCGATCAAAATGAGATGGGATTTAGTGTATTTTCCTTCATTCTTTTTCCTATGGACATGTTTATGTAATTACCTATATATAATTCTATTTGCTACCTTCTCTGACTACTCAATCAAAATCATTTCCATATTATAATAATGCATTACACTTAAAACTCAACTCAACCCTTAATCATTTTTATGATTAGAAATGATGCATGTTTATTGTGGAAAATTGGGGAAACAAAGAAGAAAATAAAAGTGAGCCACAATCCTAGCACCCAGAGACAAATAAAAGTTAATATTGCAGTGTCCCCGCTGAGCTCCGCATGTGTGTGTCCTTGTGGTCAGAGTGGTGAGATGTGGGGACCCCCCAGCCATGGGCCCACCATCCATGGGCCCCACCAGCCAAAAATGTTTGTATCAAGCTGTGCTTTCTGTAGTTTATATGATGATAACAGCAGATATATTGGTTATGCTTTTTCAAACTGAACACACCCAGATTCTGATGATTTTCGCCATTACCTCCCCTCCCATGTCTGTTTGAGAATTACAAAAATAATTGGGGGTTGAAAAACAAGTGGGAGAAATTTAGCACTAGGGAGTCTCTTCTTGAGCTAAATCTATTCCTTATAATTGCGTGATGTTTGATAGATCATTATCTCTTTGAAACTTATTTCAGTGATGCTCATGGTCATTCTTAGTTTGGAAAGTGGCTTGTTGCAATGATTCAAAAGAAAGGTGCGTGTGAAGTTCCTTGCATATTGCTTCTTGGAAAAAATATTAATTTCTTCATGCGAGGTTGTAGGTTGGACTCAATCATGTATGCTACATAATTAATTTTTCAGAACAGTTGTAACCTAGATCAAGCATATGAATTTTTACATGTAACTTGAATGCCCCAGGCCTCACTAGTGCAAATGAGACCATGATCACATTAATGCCTAAATTGTGACACTTATTCCAACAACAGGATCCTCGATCTCCCTTCAAAGTCTTCCTAGTCCATTCTGAGAGTCTGCAGAGGGATTTCGGAAGGTTTATTCTTGTTCTGCTGCTCCAGCTGCCTTTGATGCCTCTGTAGAACTGACGTAGAACACAGAATTGTAGAACTGCCTCCAGCAGTGGCTGTAAGAACCAATGCCCTGGGTGCTAAGCTGCCAGGTGGACAGGCCTGCAGAGGCTGGGAGAGAAGGATGCCCATGACCACTCTGTGATCAGCCGGGTCCCTGGGCGCCTGGGTTCTCAGTGTGTGGCCACAGTCTCACAGCTCCATATGACTACAGTCCCTTCCTCATTATTCCGTACAAACTGCTTGCTCCGGAGGCACCCCCGCAAACCAGCCACCGCACCTCCGTAATGCGACATCCGCTCTCTCTCCCCAGTACCTTAGCAGCGATCTCTCTCCTCCTTCCACTGAAAGCCAAAGCTCACAAGCACACAGACCCTGCCGTGAATGATCAGCCCACCAATTCCATACAATCAGCAGGAGTTTAAGTTCCCGTTTTGGTTTTTTTCTCAGACAGGACATCTTGGTTCATTCACATAATGAGACCGAGGCTGAAAGTCATTACTAAATAGTCACAGAGGTAAAAAACTATTCATCTCACCTGAAACCCTGTGGTTCATTTGCAGAAGTTTATTGCCTGCCCCCTGCTTTTTAATCTTATGGTTGCCCTACCCTTTTCTGCAAAAAGAGCCACTCCATCTCTGCTGCTTGTCACAGGTTGGCCCCCTCCTGTTGCTTCCCAGTGGTGGCAGCTGTGCAGCATGGCTGTAGGCTGTGCTTCTGCACATCTTGAGGCATTTATCCTGCCCCCGGGGCTTGCAGCTGCCCTGCTGTACAGCTGCTGTCCCGGTGCCTGCTGTTACCATCTTCAGCACGGTCCCACCCGGGGCCTGACGTGGAGAGAACAGAGATTCAGCATGAGGGCCTTGGCTGTGTTCCAGGTAACTCGCTGGTGGTCTTGCCAGGCCACTTCTCATTTTCTGTGGCTCGGAGGGGTTTCTGAGGGTGCTGTTGAACTCCCAGACCTATATGGATGCTACCAGTTTTCTTAGATGTGTCACTGGAGCAAAATTAGGTGCATTGGTGACACCGTATATGATTATCATTGCATCTCTCACGATGTGTGCTGACTAAATAGATTTCATTTTTTTCATTCTATCAATAAATGTTTGGATTCCTTGCTGAGAAGTCAGTTATGGTTATCAGTTTTATATCTTAAAGATTCAGGAAAAGCTTTGTTATCTGGGATGCTGTTGGAAGGGAGGGCAAAATACCATTTGCGTTGCCTTGAGGTGTCTTCTTATCACTCCTTGCCTTCCTTGCAGTGACCTATAACTGAATGTGGGGCCCCTGGGCCCCCGGTCAGAAGGGAGGCATGCTATTACCAGTTGACCTCAGCTGTCTTGCAATCAGAGACAAGCAGATGCCAACAGAGAGATAGTTAACTCAGTATGGTTTTAAAGGACTGAACATGTGAATGTTGCATTGAGTAAATTAGGATGCGGCAATACTAGGAGAAATCTCATCTCTCCCTTTGAATGACAATCTGTGAATTAAAATTCATTAGACTGCATGGGTAAAATTCATTAGAATAAATAGTTGTATAACTATAAAAAGGTCAAGAAGAAATCACACCAAAAAACTAACACCAGTTATCTCTAGGTGATGCAGGTATGTGTAATTTCTCTTTTTTCTTTCTGTTTGCTTGCATTTTCTGACATTTCTGCAATAAATACATATGACTTCTATAATAAAATATAATTATATATTACAACTTTTATGGGTTTGAATAATCATACCCCTAAAACATTTTAGTATAAAGTAAAATCTTCTTCACTTTTCAGCATAAGTTTCTAAAATTTTTCTCACATACTGGAAAACCCAGTGGTGGATTTAAAGGAAAATAAATAATAAACAAAAATCCCTCATATGCACCTTCTAAAAACAAAGCGTCTACTTTTTGTGTCACAGATGCTTAACTAAGCAGATAAACAATGAATTTTCCCCCGTGTTTGAGTTTTCCATCTGCTCTCTTACTAAATTAGGTCAGTTATCGGAAAGCAGCGTGTCCGGACCACAGTTCCCCCGTAGTACAGAAATGCTGTCACTGAGTTATGATTTAGCGGTGTATTCGCTGCTTCTAATCTTAGAGTCATATTAACATTATCTTTGGATCTGTTTTTAATACCATAATTTAAAACATTGCCCAGATTTATTGATCTTTACACACAGCCTTACATAGAAATCTCCTTTGTGACCTTATCCCTAGGAAACAGATTGTTTCTATAGACAGATTTTGTACACTGTTTTATGGGAAAATGAAAGCTACCTAACCCAAAATGAACCCCTTTACCTTAGTCCATAGGAATCCAAGTCAATTTCAGTGTTCATGATAGTAATCTGTTTATTCAGGTCACTAGCAGCATCTACTCCTTTGCTTTGTTTGCCTATTCATTTCGGTTTGGGTTTTTTAGATGGCATCAGACCTGTCTTAATCACTGGATTTTAAATAGACTGTCTCATATTGCCTCAAAATAAAAACATAAAATAGTGATCATATGTGTAAATGTGACAAATAGGCCTTTAATTTCCTTGAACAGAATTGCTTTCATCACCAAGAATATTTTGGAACTATTATAGCTTTCTAATTTGAATAATTATATTGAGATTTCTGGTTGGAAAACTTACAGTTTCATTTTATGTAGGTGGATATGTTTATAAACCAGTGAAACTGACTCTCTACCCTACAACTCTCTACCCTACAACAATATCAGAATTTATGTATTTAAAATTGGCTCTTATACCTCAGGGGGCTAGTCCACCACTGTTGAGATGTCCTCAAAATTTTTATAGCTAGACTGAGGATTGCCTACTGGGTAGTTTTAGAACTCACACTAGAAAATCACTGCAAAAGTATGGCTGGAGCTCATCTTATATAATAAGTGTATTATGAAATGTTGTATAAAATTAACTTTGTAAACTCTAATTTTCATAAAGTCATTGGAAACTTCCTCATTTAAAGGAATCCCAAATCTGATCCCTTCCTTCCTTCCTTCCTTCCTTTTGTCTTCCTTCCCTATTTTCTTTATTTCTTGTAAATCTTGAAAAAAATCATTTAAAAAAATCTTGATAATGGTATCTACTACTTCGCTAGGATAATGAAAAAAACATGACAGAGGGCAATAAGGCCAATCCAATGAGGAGATGTGTTTCCCCATCCCATTCTGTCTGACCGGTGATGAAGGTGGCTACATTAGTGGTTGCATTACTTTTCTTTAGGACTTTCCAGATCTTATCAAAATATTTCATTTCTTTTAAGCCCAGCAGGATAAAGTGCTCTGCTTTACCCCCCAAGGTTAGCATCTCAGTTGCAGCTTCAAATTGACAGGAAGACTATGCTGGAACAATGTTCTATGAATAGGGTATCCCTTAAAGGAAACACCTAAATAAAGTAATTTTTTATTATTATTGGAATGAAAGATCAAAGTCAATTTGAAAAATATAAATATTTTCACTTCTTAGTAATATATGAAAATATTGACCTCCTTCTTGAATTTACACAATACCTTTAGTTGAATTTGATAGGGATCTAAAAAAGCATATGATAAAAGAACAATAAAATAGAATAAAGTCCAAAAGAAATGAAGCTGTTGAAATTGAATGCTTCCAAGATAAACAGAAGATGAAAAAGTAATATTTTTTGCCAGATGAAGAGATTGGTCTTCTTATTGTATTGTTCAGGCAAATAAAAGCAAGAAGTAATCATAACAGAGCTGTAGAATAAAATGAGTAAGATAAATTTTCATACAATTTGAAATGATATTATACTTTAAATCAGTCATAAAATTATTTATATTTTCCAAAAAATATGTCACTAATATAGTAACAAATGCTATAGTTTAAGCATTTAAATTTCTGTTTTCTAGTAATGAATTATAAAATGTCTGAACATTTTCTGTACATTTTAATAATGATACACACTAGTTGCATTTTATTAATAAATCTGGCTATGAAATTTCTTACAGAGATATGATTTATATTAATTTTCTAAAATTTTAAAGTAATACCCTAAATTACACATTAACCTGGGTTAATGTATTACATATTATTAAACTCAAACAGAAAGCATGTTGTAAAATCATGGTCCAAAAGCTTAGCTACATGGCCCTTAAAAAAAATCCTTAGATTTATTTATTTATTTTGAATTCTAGGTATTTAGCTATTATAAACATTCATATCCTTATAATTGAACTTCTATGAATCATTTATTTATAAAACTATACTTGCAATAATATGTGGAATAGGATTTTTTGTTACAGTGGATGTTTTCAATATGATGGAATGATTGCTTAAATAAAACTTGTGTCTAAATAAAAATGATTTAATTTTTCTTCTTTCATTCCTCTGCATGGGATTTTGCAGGTACCAGGATATTCTTAAATACATCTTTAAATATTATTCTATTTATTTCTCACATTATAAAAACAATATGTATGTGAACATTTATATATAAAACAAGTTTTTAAAAATTAGCCATAATTTAAATTCAGGAAAGAGGTTACTGTTTTAATCAGTATTTTTTTAGCTTGTTGAGCTACTGAAACAACTAACTATTCACATATAATAGTTTTTGAGAAACATTATGAAAAAGCAAAAATTTTATAATTTATATGAAGAACGCACTTTATTAGAGAAACCATTCATCTATTAACTACATATTTTCTCTTGTGACTGAAGAAATACCAATATTTTTCCTTTGTAGATACAGAACTTTATAATCCAGCCACTAGTTTTTCATAGATGTACCATCAAGAATAACTGGTTTAAAGGAACTTTTTAAAAATATTTTTGTAAATCCAAATAGTTATCTTCTAGATCTGTTCTTTCCAATATAGTAGCTACTAGTCACGGACAACTTTTTAACAATTAAAATATGACTAGTCTGAATTGAAAAGTGCTGGATTGCAAAGACTTAATATAAAAATACATTTTTAAATTTTATATTGATTACATGTTTATATGAGACTATTTGGGGTTCGATAAAATATGTTATTAGAATTGCCTCCAACTGTTCCCTATTACTTTTTAAAATATGGATACTAGAATATTTAATATTTGAAATTACACATGTGGCTCTCATCTCTGTTCACATTATATTTCTTTTGGACAGCACTGGTCTAGATATTCACCTCCAGTTTATCCATCTTATACATTAATACAGTAGAAAAAATACCTTTCTTTAAAATGAGGACCAGCTGTGGAAATATTTAAATGTACGTAATTAATATTTGTGAAAGAATATTCTAAGTATTATACCATGATCATTACCTTTTATCTCTATAATATAGTAACCTTGAAAATAAATATTTCATTGCCTGGGGTTTTATTTATATGCTATATCATTATATAATAATTCAGTAGCATTTGAACATGTATTGAAAAAAATTAGAAAACCTTACATTAAAAACTAATATTTCTATAAGAGTTGTTTGTACCAATGTGTTTAGCATGGAATAGTTTGGAAAATTTTCTGAAATGGAATGAACCAAGATTAATTCATATACATCAATGATTACAATATTTTCATTCTTATTATTTCCTTTCATTGGATTATCAGAAACAATATAATAATCAATTTTAAAAAGAAACATAACCACCAGTCTCTGAGGAAATAAGAGAGTTGAGATGGGCAACACTGGAGAGGAGGAGACCAAGTCTTTGAACCCCGTCTCAACAAACTAAAGTCAACAGAGAGGAGGTTGGTAGCCATGATAAGCCAGAGAGGCCTCTTCTGGAGAAGGTTGGTTAAGGTTATCGGAAGAGCAATACTTAAGACCCAGAATTTAGAATTTCTGTCAAAGATCATTTATTAGGGAGTCTAACCCTTGATCTGTCTCAGTTAATATTATTTTGGGGGCTTATATATCATGAATACAAAAAGAGTGATTCTAAAAGAAGACGTTTATTTTTAGCAAATAAGTTATTATTCCTAATATGGAACACAGACTATGATAAGAAATAAGCAGGTTTAAAGTACATACTCAGAAAAATTGAATGTAATAAATATATTATCAAATAAATTGAAAAAGGCTTCCAGAATAATTTCATTTGGGATGTTTTGTACTCTTTAGTTTCATGAATAAGTGTCCTTCTACAGTAGTGCTTTCAGTGCTTTTTGACCAACAGCAATACACTTATATCACAACACATATAAACAGTTTACCTAACCATGTTACAGCTGGCAACTTTGATAGTTTCTCTCTATTCTGTTTGCTTTTATTTTCTGGTCGTGACCCACCATATTGACTTCAAAACCTATGAATTAAAAACATAAAGCAATTTTTAAAAAACACATAAAAATTGTTCTACATAGATACCAGGCTACAGGAGCCACAAGAGCAAACTTGAAGATTAAACAGCAAAGGATTAAAAAGCAAGTGGAGCTGGGATCAAGGCAAGATGGCTGACCAGAGATATCTCTTACTGGACCATCCCTGAGGGAAGGAAGGTTTCAGATAAAGGAGAGGGAGAAAAGTCACAGCTCAGGTGTAAGTCAGAGTAATAAGTACTGGAGCCTGCTGGGGACCTCACAGAGGAGAATTGCAAGGAAAAGGAAAAAGGAAAAAAAGGTATCAGCGAGGATCAAACCCAGAGAGGTTTGGAGCCCAGTGAAGGGGTAAGGGGGGTGCTCCTTTTCTCCTTCCCAGTCTCCTTCAGTGATCAGTGGGCTACCAAGTTACTTGGAAGCTTTTCCACCCCCATGAGTCCAAGTACTGCAGCAACTACAGAACTGTAGGGAGAATTTACATGATCCCAGAGTCTGGACATTCCATGCAGGATTCCCCTCCAAGGAGAGTTACCTGAGAGGCCAGAGAGCCAGCTTTCTTCCATTCAGTCTCTTATCCTCCCCTGCTCTTCCCCTGCCCACTGCCACCAGGAAAGAAGTTAGAGCCAAGAATTTGGCTAACAGCCACCTCTCCCCAGATAGTGTATCCTCAAGTCTGAGATTCCCACAGAGTGTGTGGGGCTCACACTTTTCCCCTTGAGGACCTGCAGTAGACCTGGGGCACACAGTCTGGGAGCTTTCTGCCTGTGGACATTTCCTGGAGATGCACACCAGTGGGTCAGACATGCAGACTGGATCCCATGCCCCCAGGGCTCAGGTGGGTTGCTAGGGGACATAAAGGAGAGATTTAGAAGCTGGTCTCAGGAGGTGAGGGAGCCAATGTAGACAGATCTGACAGGAGAATACCGTGGGGGTCCAAGACATGGCGATCTGGGGGAGTGCCCATTCCCTCCACAGAAAAGCCCTGCTGTCACACTAGGATGGGTCCTCTGGCAGGGAATATCCCAGCCAGTGGTGCCATAGCAACTGAATGTGACATGTTCAGCACCCGTTTGACACCAGACACAGGGGGGAGGGGTGATGCAAGAGGGCAGAGCTCACTCCCAACAGCCAGTTGTGGAATTGCAGCCCTTTCTTCATGAGCAGCCTTCTTGGTTTGGAGAGCAAGCCTTGACCCTCCTCTCAGTGGCTTTCCCTAAAGGACAGCAAAATGATCTTGGAGCCCTGCTGAGGAGGCTCAAAGCTGCACTGTTGGACTCAGGAGGGTCCCCTAGTTGTGGAGATCACAGCCCACGGTGCCATAACAACTGAATGCAGCATGGCCAGGCGCCCCTATGCAACCAGACACTGGAGGATAGGAGTAATGCAAATGGGGTGGAACTCACTCCTGATAGCCAGTTGAGGAATAACAACCACTTCCTCATGAGCAGTCATCCTGGTTTGGAGAGACTAACTCAACCCTCTTCCCAGTGGCTCCTCCTACTAGCCAGGAAAATGACCTTTAATCCCTGCTGAGGCTTTGCAAAGTCTTCTAGGCTCACCCAAGCTAGCCACGCCTAGCCTCACCCCTCCCTGCCTGCTGTGGTGGAGAACAAGCAACCCCCTGGGAGCTACAGGCCCCTCCAAAGCCTGGGGCATTTAAGTGCTCCTCCTGAGGGACTAGAGCTTATTAAGAGCACAAAAGAATATTTCTGCAGTTGGCTCTTTCTTGGAAGCATCAACCACCTACAGAAAGAACAACTCTATAGCTCATTATAGCATCTGTGAACTCAATCAAATAGGTCTTGGCTGATTCTTACAAGTATCATCCACCATCTTGGAGATTTAACTGGGGGACCCAGTACAATTCACACTGCTGGAAAAAGATGAAGATAGCAGGTTACATACAACCCCAGGAGACTCTGCTTTATATGACAGAAACAAAAGTTACAGGCAGCTAGATCTGTGAGGGGTCTCCCTCTTCCACTGAAGACTTCTGGGATAATTGGGGAGCTGCTCAGAGTCTGTGTAGAGACATTCCACTGGAGAGCAGTTGCAGCAGAGATATGGTGCCTGCCATTACCATGTTTCTGCAACCAATGCCATCCTGATTGCTTTGGTACAAGAAGCCAGATCTACTTGGGATCCAGCCTTCCAGCAGTAGCCATTGCATCACACACACTAGGTCAGGGAGTAAACAAGTGGTTCCCCATGTCATGCCCTGCGACTGGGGGTTGAGCATGCCTCCTCCCTGGTATAGGAGCTGAACAGAGGAGGAGCCCCAGACACTGCAGGCATCACTTAGAAAGCCTGGGGTGATGGCTCCAGTGGATCCTAGGTGTAAGGGGAGAAGCTGGCTGACTAGCAGCTCTGGCCCTCCTACATGGACCCTGGGCCACCGAGACAAACCTTGCCTGTGTGACTGAGCATCAGCAGTCCCCACACTGGTGAAATAGCCCCGTGAATGGGAGGCTTAGTCCCCAAAATCCCCAGAGCTAATTTTGAGGCTTTCACAATGCCTGAGTCTGAGGCTCTTTCTTTGTAGGTCCAGGGCCCTCAGTGGGCCTGCAACTCCACCCCTGAGACTCTAGAGTTGTGCCTGGACCCCAAGAACCCACCACTGTATTTCCACCCCTACTGCTGGGATGGCAAAACCTCCCTGAGGTCCAACACTTCACTGGGGACACCCCAGCCCTGAGCAGCCATCACTCATAGACTTAGTTTGAGGGAGTCCTCAGGAAAGGAGAACAAGTGCCCTGCAATCCTATTAACCCAGAGCCAAGAGAAGAGGAGCCAGATGAGAAGAAACCTGCAAAAGAATCCAGGTAACATGAAAAACAAAATAGTTTGACACTCCCAAGAGAACACATGGAGCAAGAGAAGTGGACTCCACCCACAAGGAAATTGCCAAAATGACAGAAATGGAATTCAGGATATGGATGGCAGGCGAGGCATGGTGACTTACATCTGTGATCCTAGCACCGTGGGACGCTGAAGTGGGAGGATCACTTGAGCTCAGGAGTTTGAGACCAGGCTGAGCAAGACCAAGACCCCCATCTCTATTAAAAATAGAAAAATTAGCCAGGCATGGTGGTAGCACCTGTAGTCCCAGCTACTCAGGAGGCTAGAGCAAGAGGATCACTTGAGCCCAGGATTTTGAGGTTGCAGTGAGCTACAATGATGCCACTGCACTCTGCCCAGGGTGACAGAGTGAGACTCTGTCAAAAAAAAAAAAAAAAACCAACAAAAATGAAAAACAGAAAAAACACTAAACTCACAACTCATGTAAAACAATAGAAGAAGAGGTGAAACAAAGCAATAAGGGACTACCCAACAAGATGAACAGACCCATATTCGGCATAGTAATGCCATCAATTAACATTAATGGAATGAATGCCCTCTCGAAAGACAAAGATTGGCTGGATGGATGAAAAAATACAATGTAAGTATCTGCTGTCTCCAGGAAACACATCTAAACCACAAGAACATATACAGATTCAACGTGAAAGGATGGAAAAAAAAATCCATGCAAATGAAAATCAAAAGAGAGCAAATGTAGTCATTCTCATATCAAATAAAATTGACTTTAAGCCAACAAAGGTAAATAAAGACAAAGAGGATCATTATATACTGGTAAAGGGAGCAATTTAACAAGAAGACGTAACAATCCTAAATACATATGTGCCCAACACAGGCGCTCCCAGAGACATAGAGCAAAGCAAAGAAATAAATAGCACCATGGTAATTGCCAGGGACCTTAACACTCCACTGTCAGAGCTTGACAACGCATCAAAGCAGAAAAAAATAAAGAAACAATGGACTTAAATAAAAACTCTAAATCAAATTGACCTAACAGACATTTATGGAACATTCCACCCAAAAATGACAGAATACAAATTTTCTTCAGTAGCACATGGGACATTCTCCAAGACTGATCATATTTTAGGCTACAAAACAGGTCTTAACAGATTCTAAAAAATTGAAATCATGCCATGTACCCGGTAAGACTACAGTGGGATAAAACTAGAAATCATTCACAAGAGAAACACCCAAATCTACAAAAAGTCACAGAAATTAAACAACCTGCTGCTGAACAATAATTGGGTCAAGAATGAAATTAAGATGAAAACCAAAAAATTATTTGAACTGAATGACAAAGGGGACACAAGTTATCAAAATCTATGGGACACAGCAAAAGCATCCGTCAGGGGAAAATTCATAGCCTTAAATGCCTACATCAAACAGACAGAATGATCACAAACTAACAACCTAATTTCACATCTCAAGTAACTAGAAAAGGAAGAACAAACCAAACCCAAAGCAGCAGAGAAAAGAAATAATAAAGGTCAGAGCAGAACTAAATGAATTGTAAAACAAACAAACAATTCAAAGGACTAATGGCATAAAAAGTTGGTTCTTTGAAAAGATAAAATTAACAGACTTCTTGCTATAGTAACCAAGAACGGAAGAGAAAGGAACCAAATAAGCTCAATCAGAAATGAAAAAGGTAAGATTACAACTAATACTGCAGAACTACAAAACATCATCCATGAATACTATGTAAATCTCTATATGTGTAAACTAGAGAACATAGAGGAAATGGACAAGTTCCTGGAAGCACACAACCTCCCAAGAGTCAGTCAGGAAGAAATAGAACTCCTGAAAAGACCAGTAACAAACAGTGAGATCAAAACAGTAATAAAAAACTTCTCAACAACAACAAAAAAGCCCTGGACCAAATGGATTCCCTGCTGAATTCTATCAGATCTACAAGAAAGACTTGGTATTCACAATACAGAGATTATTCCATAATATTGAGAAGAGGGACTCCTCCCCAACTCATTCTGGGAGGCTAGTATCACCTTGATACCAAAGCCAGGATAAAACAAAACCAAGAAAAAAGGAAAAAAGAAAACTATACACCAATATCCCTCATGAATACAGATGCAAAAATACTAGCAACAGAATTCAATAGCACATCAAAAAACAAAAAAAAAAAAGACAGAGTTGGCGTCATTCAAGTAATACAATGATTCTACAACATATGTAAATCAATATATATGATTAGAAGATAAACAAAAGTAAAACTAAAGATTATATGATCATCTCACTAGATGCAGGAAAAGCATTCAACAAAATCCAGCACCCTTGCATGATAAAAACCCTCAACTAACTAGGCATAAAAGGAACATTTCTCAGAATTATAAAAGCCACATATGACAGACTCACAGCCAACATCATACTGAGTGGGGAGGAGTTGAAAGCATTCTGCCTGAGAATTGGAACAAGATAAGAATGCCCACTGTCACCACTTCTATTCAATGTAGTGCTGGAAGTCCTAGCCAGAGCAACCTGGGAAGAGAAAGAAATAAAGGGTATTCAGATCGGGAAAGAAGAGGTCAAGCTATCACTCTTCACTGATTATATCTTGTATCTTGTATCTAGAAAATCACAAAGATTACACCAAAAGTCTCCTGGAATTGATAAATAAATTCAGCAAAGTCTCAGGATATAAAATCAGTGTACATAAATCAATAGCATTTCTATATACCAATAACAGTCAAGATGAGAGTCAAGTCAAAGACTCAATACTATTCACAATAGCAAAATACAAAGAAAATAAAATACCTAGGAATATATTTAACCAAGGAGTTCTCTCTAGAAGGAGAACTACGAAACTTTGAGGAAAGAAATCACAGAGGATGCAAGAAAATGGAAAAACATATCATACTCATGGATCAGTGATCCAACATTGTTAAAATGTCTCTAATACCCAAAGTGATTTATAAATTCGATAGAATCTCCTTCAAATTACCAATGTCGCACTTCACAGATCTAGAAAAAATGATTCTGTGCTCCATTTGGCATCAATAAACAGCCTGAATACCCAAAGCAATCTTAAGCAAAAAGGACAAATCCGAAGTTGTCACATTACCCGACTTCAAACTATACTACAAGGTTATAGTAACAAAAACAGCATGGTATTGGTAAAAAAAATAGAGACATAGGCTAATGGAAGAGAACAGAGGACCCAGATATAAAACCATCTACCTAAAACTAACTGATCTTCAACAAGCAGACAACAATCTATACTGGAGAAAAAGAACCCTATTCAATAAATGGTGCTGGCAAAATTGGATAGCCACATGCAGAAGAATGAAACAAGATTCCTACCTCTCACCACTCACAAAAATTAATTCAAGATAGATAAAAGACTTTGATCTAAGGCTTACAACCATAAGAATTCTAGAGGAAAATGTAGGAAAAACTCTTCTAGATATTGGCAAAGAATTTATGACTAAGACCCCAAAGGCAATCATAGCAACAAATAAAATTAATAAATGGGATTGATTAAATCTAAAAAGTTTCTGCACAGCTATGGAAAGAATCAACAGAGCAAATAGAAAACCTACAGAATGAGAGAAAATATTCACAAGCCACACATCCAATAAAGGGCTAATATCCAGAACTTACAAAGAACTCAAGCAAATCAACAAGAAAAAAACAAACAACCCTATTAAAAAGTGGGCAAAAGATGTGAATAGAAGCTTCTCACAAGAAGAAAGACAAATGACCAATAAACATATGAAAAAATGCTCAATGTCACTAATCATCAGGGAAATGCAAATTAAAATCACAATGAGATATCACCTTACTCCAGTTAGAACGGCTTTTATTAGCAAGCCACAAAACAATAGATGCTGGAGTGGATGCAGAGAGAAAGGATTGCTTATACATTGTTGGTGGAACTGCAAATTAGTGCAACCTCTATGGAAAACAGTTTGGAGATTAATCAAAGAACTAAAAGTAGACATACCATTCAATTCAGGAATCCCACTACTGGGTATTTACCCAAAGGAAAAGAAATCATTTTATCAAAAAGACACCTGCACTTGAATGTTTATTGCTGCACAATTCACAATTGCAAAGATGTGGAATCAACCTAAGTGCCCATCAGTTCATGACTGGATTGATAAAGTGTATATGCATATATGGAGTACTGCTCAGCCATAATAAAAAAGAATTAATACCTTTGCAACCATCTGGATGGAACTGGAGACCATTCTCCTAAGTGAAGTATTGCAAGAATGGAGAAATACCGCACATACTCACTATATATTGGAACTAACTGATGAGCACATATGTGCACAGAAGGAAGTAAAACTCAGTAGAAATCAACTAGGGGGGAAGGAGGAGAAGGGAAGGGGCAAAAACCTACCTAATGCATACAATGAACACTATTTGGGTAGTGGGCACACCTACAGCCAGAACTCAAGCATTACAGAAGCTATCTGTGTAACCTAAAACATTTGTACCCCCTTAATATTTTGAAATAAAATAAGAGCGAGTGGAAAATTTGACCCACATGAGATCAGGATACCCTGGTGACAGCAAGCACAAGGTGATCAGAAGGCTCTGAGCAGCAAACACCTGTTATTAGAGTCCAGTGTAATTCTGGTGCAGTTATCCTCTACCCTTATAAGTTCCTCCATGAAACCATGAGAGCCCTAACAAGATGCACCAGATGAGGTAATATGCATCCCTGTTTAGAGCTGGAAGAGGAGGGTGCAAAAGATTCCTCACAAAAGCAACGTATAATTGAAATTTTTAAAGAAAAAATACTGTCAGCTAAAATAAGTATTATATAATATATAATTTAGGTTATTCTGTTATTAATTAAGCACACGGAAAAATAACTTCAATTAAAATGAAAGCAACCAGACAATAGTGAATAACGTATTATTTTCTCCTGAGTGCCTGAACTGAATTTCTCTCCCCACATTTTCAATCAGTTTCTCTCCAAGGCAATGTGGTCATTTACAATTTCTATCTCTCTTGAAGATACAATCCCCCTTTATTTCTATTGTTCCTCCTTTTCTCCCCTTAAGGAGAAGGCTTTGTTTCTTTCCAATTTCAGAACATACTCTACTTTGTTAACTTGGAGTGGTAAGTGCAGCATTGCTCTTGCCATGTTCAGGCAACTTTTTATTTCTCTCTCTCCATAGCAGCCCTTTCTTTCCTTCGGCTGTCAGCAACTGGCAGGAAGCTTGAGCTTATCCTCCTGTGGATCTGTTCCTTAAGGAACGTTTTCTTTCCAGTTAATCCACAATGCGCAGGCCTCTCTCTGTACTTTTGATGTAAGTTCTTTGCTAAATCTTTTCCTTCTGTACCTGAGACCTGTGAACTGTAGCCCATTGGTTGGAATTTCCAAGGCAACCTTTGTCACTGCTGGAGCGTGCTCCGTGATTTTTGCTGCTTTAATTTTGGGGAAGTGGTTGTAGCTGTGAACATCAATCAAACTGAGAGGCCTGTTCAATTTAAATAAAACCTTTGTGTAGCTTGTGAAGGAGAAGGGTAAATAGCGAAAAGCCTGTGAGCTCTTAGCAAACCCCTGAACCAGTAGATAAGGGCAAAGCTTAAAGCTGAAATGGCCATTATCTCTTTTAGCTTTCTGTTGGTAGAGAACTCAGAATCACCAGCAACAACAACCTCCCCAATGGTTCATCTTTAAAAATAAACTCACATGGTGTATAACCGGAATATAAAGTAATGTTAAACTGCTTTCTCTATAGGTTGGTATATATGTGTGTGTGTTTATATTTATATATATGAATATACAGATATATCTACATATAAGATACTTTATATATCCATCTTTCTATATCTAGTTATGTATTCAAATATATTAGTTTAAGTTTACTGACACAAAACATTTTTAATTTTCTGTTTATGCCTAAGCATGATTAACATTAGTGAAACTACACTAAAGGAGTCAAATATGAAAAAAATATGGCAGATATGATTAGGAATCCAAGCTGTATTTAATCTAGCTCAGAGGACAAGACAGTTTACCCAATGGTATTAACTATGCATTTTTTAAAACAACAGTGAAAAATAAAGCTAAAAACAAAATCTAATTTTCAATTATAAGTGAATGTGGTTGTTTTTAATCTTTTATCAGGATCATTGGTGTCATATGAAATGCAGAGTAAGATTGTTTTATGTTCTTTGACTTTAATGGCTGTACTAGATGGCTGTGTCCAGAAAAAATATATTTGGTATATAACACTTAAAAATATAGAACTGCAGATTTGAGGGGTTTGTTATAAAACAGCTCAACTTTGTTTAAAAGGTGAGTTGTCAACTCTGTTACATCTTCATGGATTACCTCTAAAAAGATGTGTCCAAGTTCATTCTAAGAGCCCATTAGCATAGAGGATGGTGCCGCTATTCCCACATAGCAATATTATCTCTAGAAAAGGGCAAAATGTATCTGAGACTCTAAACAGACAAATCTTATGAGTCTTATGAGACTTGGGAAGACAGGAGACAGACATTTCAGCATAGCTGAGTGGATTTTATTTTGTGATTGAAAGTGAGGCTTTTTTCTGATCTGTTACTTTGTTTAGCCAGGAGGTAAGGATTTAGAGTACAGTATTACCAACAGTACTCCAGGCAGCTCTTACAGAATTCACTAATGGTTTTTGTAACTTGAACAAATTTGGGCACTATAAGACAGAATGGAACCAAACTTGAACTTGAGTTGGTCGTCTTCTCTTTAGGGTTTGGACTTGCTCCTGACCTCCATTTCAACTTTAAAGTTCTTCACCTGTACGTCAATCTAGGGGCAAGGTTAGAACCATACTGCATCTGGACAGCATCCTCTGCTAGTTATGTGGTATTATAGCTTGATGGTTTGTTTGGGAGGCCTCAGAGATAAAAAAACTTCCCTTGAAGTATTCCCAGTTGCTTATATTGTACATACTCACTCTCCCAAAGTGGGTGAAACTGTATTTAACAGAGGAATGTGTTTTCAATATGTTCTTCCATGGCTAACGCCAATGTTAATACCTACACATTCTATGCTAATATTTTCCATGTGCTGATACACTAAGTTTTCTCCATGTTATGCTTTTGAAAGAAAAGTTCATCAAAGAACATATATTTGTCAAAGCATATGTTTACAAATCCCATGGTAGCTAGTAAAATTTTTTTTCTGCCTAATTAATTCAACCATCTTAGTCACTTTTAATCAATCCCCTAATCATGTTTTCAAAAATCAGTTCAGCATATTGTTCATGACAATAAATATATCTGTCATCATTTTTGGTGTGAGTGTATGTATAGTAATGTAGTGTTAATATGCATTTTTTTCTATAATATAATCAAATAATGCTAAAATAATGACTACTAAGAACAGACAAAATGAGATTCTTAATTGCTGATTAAACTCCTTTTCTAGTTTTTTAGTAAATGTTGTTTCATCTGGCATTGCTTATACAAATTCAACTCCATTAAATTTATGAGGAAATATATCATATAAAATCATCATGCAAAGAAAATACTTCTGTAGATTTAACTATCACTCAAGCCAAACACTGTTTTTACTCAAGTTGCTCATATCTGACTCTAAAAGATGAACCCCCAATCCTCCTCTGTAATCTTTTATATCTGATTCTATCCTGATAGCAACTGGACAGTCTTTGCCTGGAGGCCAGAGTTTTGATTATTTTTAGAATTATAGCATACAAAGATAATGTGCTTTTTCAGGTTTCCTCAAGAGTAGACTAAATCATTTAAAAATTCTTTGTTATGTGATTTTAAGTAACAATGAGTAATTTAGGATTATTATGTATTGTTTAGATAATTATTTTACTTTCATGCTTCTAAAATTAACATAGTGAGTGTTAGCCTGGTTGACAAAGTATAAAGAATTATCTGATAAAATCTGAATGAGTTAAACCATTGAAAACCCAATGTTACAGAACTCAAGAGTTATCATTGATCAAACTTTCCCATCAGAAGAAAAAATGATCTTGACATTCCAAGTGTTGCTAAGGCACCATTCTGGGTTTTAAGTCTTTCCAGCTCTTGGACCACACAGACCTGGCTATGATACAAGCCCTGAGCAATCAACTTCACTTCTCTGTACCTTAATATTCTCATCTGTAAAATGGGGACATGAAAATTAGGTTAAATCATATAAAACTGCAGTTTTGTAAGTCAAATATGGTCAAAAACAGACAATTTCCGGTGGCATACTCTAATAGTACCTATTTCACAAAGCTGATAAGAAAATTAAAAGAGCTAAGGTGTCTGAGCTCTTAGCACAGTGCTAAATATGCTAGAGTAAGCTTCTATAAATTTTAGTGACTATTCTTACTGTTAATACAATAAGAGAAGCTAAAAACTGCTAGATCAATCTGAGAGTTTAAGAAATACCTTCAAAGTAACACCATTCAGCAGCCCAAGAAATCAAGAATAGATTAAATTTTTTTTCTTAAGTTTCTCAAAGTGAGAATAGTCTTTATTTGCATTTCTGGAAAGGAGGTGTTGTTGTTGGTTATGTATGACTTGGTACACCTTCAATTCAATAATCTATCAAGAAATCACCCAGAAATATTTCTGATGATTCAGTTAGACCATATCATTAAAAAGTTTTAAGAATCTGGCTTTAAATTGTAACATATTATGCAATTTTAATGTAACTATTTTATTCCATACCAATTGGGATCAAAAAGCTGAGAGAACTTCTGAAGTGAATTCAAACTCAAAATATCTGAAATATGAATAAACTCTGGGGAAGAGTAATTAACATCACAAATTGAAAATTACTACAATGATTTTAGAAGTATAATCTATGCAATGAACCAATCAGAATAAATGCAGGAGATATTGAAATCTTGGGAACTTGAATTTGATGATTGTGAAAAGCAGGGAAGCAGCAGGTATATTTGGACAATATTTCGCTTATTCTGCTTCATTAAGATTTGTCCCATTGTTTTAGAAATGTTAAATATTCTTAATTATTTCCTATATTTCAGTAGGTTTATCTGGCCATTTGTAGATGAGCATGCCTATGCACAAATACGTCAATGACCATGTAAACCTAGAAACAATTGCATCCTCCAAAGTGTTTATGGATCTGAAGGACTAAAACTATTGGATCTCAGTGAGAAACAGAGGAGTAAAGAGATGGAAAGAGAAGTTAAAAGGAACCCAAGCACTCGTGAAGGGATTGGCATTTACAGTTCTCAGATGTAAAAGGAGGGCAAAAGAGAAGATCTGTGAGTGTATAAGTTTGTAGATCTGGTTGTGAGGAATTTGGCATCTAGTGAGTTGTATTTTCATGATAAAATATGACGATAGAACATTAGCTAAGAATGAGTCAAAGAGCTGGGGTAGGAAAGAAAAGAGGATAATATTTGAAATAGTTATCTCAGGTATCGGGAAGTAAGCTTAGCTGAGAAACAGAATTGCCTGGCAGTACTGAGGGTCCATTTGAGACGTAAGGTCATGAAGTGAAAACCGTATACCCAGCTCTGCAGTTTTCTCCAGCTATAGCCAAGTGCTCAGGAAGGAGCATTAAGAAAGCAGATGGTTGTGTTCACCTGGATTATTAGTTTTGCAAGGAAAGTGCAAAGGAGGAGGACCGTAATTGAAGACATGAATACTACAGTGGATTTGTGCCTGCAAGTCGGAGCAGTGAAAGCAGGAGAAAGGTGAGGGAAGATGAAAATTCGGTGAGTTCATTGCTCTGAGGACCGTAATGTCTTCAGGAGAGTACTCATTTGCGTAAAGAAGAGAGAGGGATAGGAAACTGTGGTCCCAGGGTGGAATGTTTACTTTTCAGATTTGGAAATGGTGCAAATTCTGATACTAATGAAGTCTCAGGTGTGACCAGAACAAAGGGTACATGAAGTGTTGTAAAGGGAAAGATCATCGGAGACAAGGAGGTCAAGAAACCTAAGGGTCTACTGAATTGGATGGATCAGCCTGTCTGCTGATAAGGTCACCAAGACTGGCTAGAGTTTCTATAGTGAGCCCTGGGCCCAGAGCTAAAATCATTTGTGAATCGAGAGGAATGGCCATGAAATTAATGCAAATAGCTCCAAAGAGGTAGTGGACGAAACATAGCCAGTATTGCAAGAGGAAGATAAAGAAATGGTCTGGAAGTGGCAATAGGTGGAGGGAGAAGGTATAATAAGAACACTTCTCCCCCTCCTTTATCTGAAGTCAATGGAGCAATAATGACAATAACAACAACAAAATAGCTATTGCAAATTTATTGTAGGCCTGGTTACTGCTTCAAATGCTTCACGTGAACTCACCCATTTCATCATTATAGTAGTTCTCGAAGGAGTAAGAACTATCAGCGCTATCGCCATTTTAGTAAATTAAGGCAACAAAATTTAAGTAACTTTGCCAAAGTCACACAACTAAGAAGTGATAGAGCTATGATTTGAAACCTGGCAGCCTGACATCGAAACCTGAACCCTAAACCACTGCACAGCTGCCTTTGTCTTTAATTGGGAAATGAGAGAATCAATACTTTTGTAAAGAGAATATGTTCACTGGGTTTCAGGTTGCTCTGAGACCATTTGGTAGAAATGAGCTAAGACCGAGATGAGTAAGCAGGGTCTTGAGGGTTCATGCTGCAGGCAGGGAGAGGCAGTTTGGGTCTTCCTGTAAATCTTTCTTGGCAGCCACATATTCTAGTATTAGAGCTTCTTCCTACCCCTCACTACTGCCTCCCTCCCCTTGAACCAAGGTGGGGCCCTAACTTGACCTCCGCTTTACAGGATGATGGAACAGACTGCTTGCTCCGTGACTGGGGAGAGCTTGGCTCCTTAGAGGTCCGACTGCAGGTTCCACCACTGGCTTTCAGACCAAAGTCCTTGCTTATTAATACTTCCATGTTGCATTCTGAGTTCTGGTCTCTGATTCTGCCTTATGTCCAGTCTTCTGCAGATCTAGATCTTAAAGCTTTCTTCATTTTGTCTTCACTCCATGCTCCATGGCAAATTCCCAGGATGGCTTGCAACTTGACAAAAGAAAAAAAATTCTGGAATATCCTTGTTATCTTTCATGCCAAAGTGTTCCACCAGAAAATCTCTCCCATTCTCATAGACTGTTGAGCATTAACTGTTTCCAAGTCCTGCTAAAGAGTACATATTTGTGAAGAGCTATGTAAAGGCAAGCACATCATGATTTGTAGGATTCATCATATTTACTTTGCTTTGATCTGAGTATCAGGGTTCCTGAAGAATCTTTGTTGGTTCAAACAGGATACTTTTCATAGTTATCTTTGTATGATGCACAGACTGAGAATTTGGACAATTAAACATTCCACAACGCAGGCCAAAGTGAAATTTCCCTCTCTTTCTGACTCCACTGGGCTTTTAAGTTGCTGACAGGGATCCTTATTACTAGCTGACTATTTACCACTCTGTTGGCAGTTTTTTTGTTATTGTTTTCATTTATGCACACCTCTTGGGCAAAGGCCATCCCTTTCTCTGGAAGCCTCCAGTAAACCTTTGCCTCTTCATTAGCATCTGAATCGCTGACATCCCATAACGCAGGCTTTGCTAGCATTGCTCCAGTCTGAGTCCATCAGGACAGAATCTTTCACAGGCCCTCTCACCACTGCCGTTCATTATTCTCAGAGCTTTTTGGTGTTTTTCTTTAGTTTGGTTTTGTTTGCCCTTGAATACCAAGAGTCTGCCTTTGGCAGCCCACTAAATGTAATGAAGCTTTGGGAGTGTTTGGGGGTGGGGGAGACATTAATGGAAAGCTGAAAAGAGAAAGAGAGAAAGAAAGAAGCCAAACTGATGACTGTTGTTCCAAATGCAGATGGCACTGATTAGTTTGCTGAGATTCTTCGCTGAAATAAGCTCGCACCGTCACCTCCTTATCTCAGAATCAGCCTCCCTGCCAGAAGTGATGGCTGGGACAATGCGGATGGCTCTCTGGTAGGAGCCGCTCTCAGAACCCAGGTCTTATCACGGCTTTGACTGGCAAAGGCTGTCATTCATGCTGTCACTCACAGTGGGTACACAATGGATCATGTCTGCCTTGCACATCATAGATAACTAGACTTACCGAGGCTGGATTTAATTCCTGGGTTAAAAGAAGAGGAGAAAAGATAAATCACTGATTATAGAATATCTGATTTTCCTTTAATTCACTTGTCATGAAACTATAACCTTGTGTTCTAAATTGGTTAAATTTGTCAGTGTTCCTAATAGAAACCACCATTTTAATGTGATTTTTTTAAACTACCATATATTTAAAAGTCAGAATAAAGTATACATACGTGAATCTTTCAACTCTGTCTGTGACAATCTTTTCTTTGAAAAGCAGCCATGTGGTTTTGATGTGCTTTGGAATTCTTAACCTAACATTTTAAAGTAAAATGGGCATTAATGATCTTGATAGATCATTCCTGAAAGGAAGATTGGTTGGTAAAAATGAAAATATACAGGTATTAAAAATAAAAGATATTTTGTGTGAAAGTCTACTGTTTATGTAATATTCTGCTTGATGACAGCAGACGATTCATTTACACATCTAAAGCAGCTTAGTATGTTGACAAAGAAGGTGTTCGAAAGGGAACCATCATCATAATGATCACTATTTGCTTATTCACCATCATTTTATGTTATTGTACATCACAAATGTTGTACTTATTATAATGTATTAAAATCATGCGATAGAAGGAACAGTAATTCTCAGCTAGGATTAATTATTAAGTTTTTGAAAAGCTAATTAATGATGTCAGACCTGATTTGTTTTGCCATTGAAGGAAGGTATTGAAGATTTTAAGATATGCAAACACTCCTTAGTATACAGTAAAGCATATTTATAATGTTTGCCCAGGATATTAGTTTTTCCACTGGGTTATAACACTGAAAATGAAGAGGCTAATATTACTTTATGGATCTTTGCTCAGTGGTAAGAAAATAGCCACAATGTACAGGAAAATACATGGAGTGAATGTGTCTGAGATGTATATATTTATGAATTTTACTGGAGCAGGAAACTATGAAATGTGACTCAATATCATAACCAAACCAAAGTGGTAGCTTTACCTCGGTATCTAATTTCTGGTCATATTTTTATGTTCTTATTCTAATATCATTTATCCAGAGAATTATAACTATAAAAGGGAACTACATGGTTTATTAAAATGTTAACTGAAATAAAAGAATGCCTTTCAGAAATAGCATTTTGGTCCACATAACAACTACTTTTAGGATAAGGCATACAAATAAAAAAATGCTCTTTCAGAAATAACTGTAGCTCTCTCTAGATTTACACATATGCGTGCAAACTATGGAGGTATTCTTCCTCACTTAACAATTCTCATTCAAAAGTGTTTTTTGCATGCCTGTGCAAAGACACAATCCATTGTCTTTACTACTCAACAAATGTAGCCAATAATATGCCAAATTCTGTGAAGTATCCCCTAAAATGGTATGTATCAACTAAGGCCTGATTCATCTTGGCGTGAGAGATATGGAAGAAGAAAGGAGGAAGAAAGAGGAGTTGATAAAGAGGAGTTTTGGGAAAGAAGAATAATGCACTGATCTTGTAGTGACCATTGTAAACCACTGGTGAGCTCAATTGCTAAGTTGATTGTTGAAGTTGATTACCCTAGAGTCAGATACTCACCTCTGTTCCAATCACAGGCCAACTCCACATAAAGAACTGACTGGCTTCCTCCCTGATGGGGCTATGTATTAATATAAGGAACTAGTCAGCCCAAAGGAGAATTTGAACATGATAACCATGTAACTGATGTGTCTAACACATGAACTCTGTCTATAGATGCAATGTGACTTTGGGAGAATTAGAGAATTTTTAAGTTTTCACTTCTCTACTGAAGAAATGTGATCACTGCTCTACTTTTCTAACCCTACCAAGTCTTTCCAGTTTCTTAACCAGTGCCTAAAGTGAAGGCTGTCCAGGTAGAGCTGCGCCCTGAAAGAAGAAGGGAAGTACCACCAAAAAGGGAAAAGGAACTGGACGACCAAATGCAAACGAGTATGGGGCCTCCAACTGTGCCCTGAAGCTAGCTCCCAACAATGGCTTGTGAGTTTAAGGATGGTGTGCAACATATGGAATTTCAAGGTAGACAGGCTGGAGGAGCAATGGATCTTTGCTCTTGGATTTTGATTTTGTATGTATGTGGGTTCTTCAGAGGAAGCCCAGTGGAATTTCACAGCATTCCAGTGTGTACTAAAATGATTATCATCTGATCTTAGTTTTTATAATCCCTGCTATTCTTTTTCTGAGCTATTCCTTGTTCTCATGAAAATGTAACAGATAACCTTGATCCCAGAGTTCAGTTGCCCTGGTCACCTGCAATTTGAAGTCATTTCTTGAAATCCAACCCATCTTTAACTCCAGTTCTCTCCCTGAATGGACACACCAAGACTATGAAATGAACGATGCTGGGCTACCAACATAGAGGCCACAAGGTTCATTCTCTTACTATCCGTTATCTTTTGCTTATTTGCTTGTTGGTTTTACAGGCAAGGTCTCACTATGTTGTCCAGGTTGAACTCAAACTTCTGGGCTCAAGTGATCCTCCTGTTCAGCCTCCAAATAACCAGGACTATAGGTGCCTGCCACCGTGCCCAGCTCCTATGTGTTGTCTTTATAGTTTCTTGCTAATATAGCCTAGATGACTATTTATAATTAAAAAATAAATGGAGGAAACATTTACTGTAACTTTGTTCTCTTAGAAAATATGTCATGTTTAAATACATGGCTAAAGTATATAATTTTTTGTTTAGAAAGGAATGATTGATATTTTTCCTGCTCTTTGATTTTAATTTTCTACTTCAACAGTAAAATATAACCTAATATAGTAAATTAGTTCATTCATTCATTCATCTAATATTTATTCAGTGCCAATTCTCATGTATCTCAAAATTAGCAAGGTTTGTAAGCAATGTATAAAGATTAACATTATGAATTTATTTTGACAGAATGTCAATGTTAAAACTCTTATGGCCTTATTTTTCCATTTTGAATCATATTCAAAGGATTCTTTATAAAGTATATGCAGGGACAATGCTATAGGTTACAATAGATAAGTCATTTTTGTTTTGTTTTCTTTTGGTTTTGGTTATACAGCCTACATAGGCATATACGCACTAGGAAAAGGAGGAAATCAGACAAATCCATGGTTAGATGATGGCTATAATAACTAGGTTGGACTGATTCTAATTCCAAAGAAAAATAACATGTCTGTCATAATGGAAATATAGCATTCTCTTCAGCATTATAACTACTCTTCCAAATTATAGAATCATAGGAGGAATTGTGTTAGTTATCAATTGCTGCATAACAGACTGTCTCAGGTCTTAGCAACTTAAAGTGACACTTATTATCTCAGTTTCTTAAGGTCAGGAATCCAGGAGCAGTTTAGCTGGGTAACACTGGTTCATTGTCTATCAGGAGGTAGGAATCAAGACACAGGGGCAAAGGTGCATTCCTCTGAAGGCTTCACTGGGGCTTCAGAATTACTTTCTACTGCACTCATATAGCTTTTGGCAGGAGGCTTTAGTCTCGTGCTGGCTGTTGGTTGGAAGCCTTGTTTTCTTGGTATCTAGGCTTTTTTAAGGCTGCTCATGACATGGGAACTGATTTCTCTCACAGTAAATGATCTAAGAGAGAGTAAGTGGACAACAGAAGAAGCAATGTTTTTGTAAACCCATCTCAGAAGTCACATACTATCACTTCTTCCATATTCTATTGTTAATACAGATATCCCTGGTACAGTGTGGGAGGGTATTAAACAAGGCATGATCACCAAGACACAGGGACCATTGGGGACCATATTAGAGGTAGGGATCAAAAATTTCTCATCCAGTTCCTAGAATATTTCTGGAAAACTGCAACTCAGTTAGGTCTCTCTTTAAAGCAGTGAGTCTCAATAGAAGATGAGGAGATACAGAATTGAAAAAGCATGTTCAATATTGTAGTGTAACTTCATATTTTGAAGTAAGGAAACACTTATTTTTTGAGTATAGACTAAAGAAATTAAACTTATCCATTGTTTCTTCTCTTGTAGGGATATGTAATGCTTGTGTATTAGTGATTCTTTAAGGGAAAAGTCAACTCACAATCTTGGTGTACGAGTAAAATTTTTCTGTTGCAAGGAATATGATGTTTTTTACTGCTGAAACTACTTTAAAATAAAACTAGAAACTTGTGAAAATACACCCAATTATTGAACCCATTATCAGTTATTCCTGTTAATCTCAATGAGATCAGACCATATGTTTCATAGTTTTTTGATTATAAAGGTATTTCAGATTTAAGAAAAAGTTAGTTAAAATATTTGCAAGGGACAGAAACAAGGTGACTGACTAGAGGTGCCTGGTGCTTATTGTCCCCACAAAAAGGAACCAAACAACAACCAAAAAAACCCTATATTTCAACTGGAGTGACTGAGGAAGTATGCTGGGGAGCATCAGAGAGGCAGCAAAATCCCTGTGGAGCACAGAAGCCCAGGATAGCACCACAGAGACGGAAGCAAGGCATCCTTCCTTGGCCACACTGTCTCCCCCAGCAGGACTGGCTTGGAGCCAGGGGGGCACTTCTTCTGATAGGGGAAAGGTAAGCTGAAGACTCTCAGTGATCCCCATTACTATCATAAACACTTGCATTCCTTGCTGTAGGAGGGTCCCCCAGTACCCATAGACCCAAATCCAGTATAGACAATTGTCAGGAGTCCACACAGCTAGATTGCCGCAGAGGAAGAATCCCCTTGGCAGCCTGAACTCTCATGACCTAAGCTATTATGGCACTGTGCCATTTTGAGACTGGACTTACACCTAGAATGTGTCTTGCCTTGGGGGCCAGTAGCCACTGGCCTCCTCCATCCCTAAGGCTCTTCCATAATTTCACTATGTTCACATGGGTGCCTGCCATGGCCCGTTTCTTGGGGCCAAGGAATGAACACAGAGACAAAAAGACACAGACACACATAAAGACGGGACACGACTGCAACCACTACAAAAAGACACAGACACACAGAGACGGTATAAGACTGCAGCAAAAGCTCTTGCTGTAGTTGCTTTATTTATAACACAGCCTGTTTGGCAACTGTCCCACCGCAATTTCTTTGTTCCCACACTGTCCCAACTCAACACGTCCCTGTTCCTTGTTGTTTCGTCTCCGGTGAACAGATGTTTGCATCTAAA
>CAUYSK010027604.1:0-37489 GCA_963575035.1 Avahi laniger
CTAATTAATAGAGAAATGCAAATCAAAACCACAATGAGATATCACCTAACCACAGTGAGATTGGCCTCTATCAAAAAATCACAAAACAACAAATGTTGGCGAGGATTAGGAGAGACAGGAACACTCCTACACTGCTGGTGGGACTGCAAATTAGTGCATCCTCTGTGGAAAAGAATTTGGAGATACCTCAGAGAGCTAAAAATAGATATCCCATTCGATCCAGCAATAGCGCTATTAGGCATCTACCCAAAAGAGCACAAAACATTCTACTATAAAGACATCTGCACTCGAACGTTCATGGCAGCACAATTCACTATTGCAAGAGTGTGGAAACAACCCAAGTGTCCGTCAATCCATGCGTGGATTACCAAAATTTGGTATATGTTTACAATGGAATATTACTCAATCATAAGAAATGATGATGATCTAGTACCTCTTATACTTTCCTGGACTAAACTCAGGCCCATCATCCAAAGTGAGGCACCACAAGAGCAGAAAAATGGGATCCATTTGTATTCACCATCAAATTGGTACTAACTGATCAACACTAGGGTGATCACATGGCAGAAATACTCTCCAGGGATTAGGGGGATGGGGGGCGAATCTACAACTAAAGGACATGGGAGCACTAAAGGGAGGGAAGGGCACGCCTTTAACCTGCATTTGGGTGAGGCAAAGACATAAAGTGTAACTAGAATGTTTGTACCCTCACAATACCTTGGAATAATAATAAAAAAAAAGTTTTACATAAATTCACTTATTCCCGATATAACAGCCCATGAAGTAGATACTAGTGATGTTTCCATTTTATAAACAGGGAAACTAAATCTGTCCAAGGTCAGTAGGTAGTGTAGGGTCTGGGTTTGAACCCAACTGTGTCACTGCCAAACCTGGGTTCTACTCCTTAAGCGATTGCCTCCTGAACCTGCCAGCTCTCTTACCGACGCCATGCCCAATACTGATTTAAACTCCAGGCAAAGGTTCTAAGTTTCCCTCTTTCAAGAGGATTTATAGGCTACCAAAATTTCCCCTAAGGTTGCTAAACCAGGAATACTATTAATACTTGGGACACCAACTTCGGGAATTGAAAAAAAAAAAAAGATGTGAGTGAGCTACTGGGTATACTGGGTATTGACTTGGGGCAGAAAGGAAGGAAGGAAAAAGGTAATAAGGACCAAATGTTAAGAAACAACCTAAAGTTCATATAAGAGGAAAGAGAAAGTGGAAAGTGAGCTGATTAACTCTTCCTTTATTTATGCTCCTTTTGCAGGATTCAATTGTTTGATGCTTTACTTCCCTTTCCAGGCTGCCCTTTATATTTCACCTGTATGATAATAGGAAGGATCATAAGCACAGTATGCTTTCCTCAGGTTTAGAAATGCCCAAGGAGAAGAAATAGCAGCTGATAAGTACTGCTTAACAATTTAAGCCTAGTGCTTACATTTATTCTGATTCTCAGCAGCACTTAAACACACAACTGCTTTAGATAGAAGTTACTTTCTCAGATTGAATTCTCTCCTATAATTTGCTGTCTGGGGTGGAGATTATTTGTGTATGGAAGGGAGTGAAGGAAAAGGTACTGAGAAAATAGTGCCTTTGCTGCAGGGTCCGGTTTAATACAGAAGAAGAAAAGGTTCAACAAAGATTTCTTGGGAAATCTGTGCTCTAGGCATTGTACCAAGCATGGATGTTACAAAGATGTTCACAGATTAGCGAGGAACACAGAGATATAAACAGTCAGCACAATTCAGAGTGCTAAGTGTGATGTGGTCATATGCCCAGGGTGCTATGGGAGGGCCTCAGAGGGGCATCCAACCCAGAAGGGCAGGGGCAGTCTCCTGGCTGCAGTCTGGGGAGAGCAGTGAAAACCAGCAGGGACCCTCTAACACAGTGTCCCAGATACCTTCAGGGCTTCTCTCATTCTCTAAGGGCAAAAATCTGTGCTCTTTGATATGTTTCCCTGTATGATTTAGCCAGAACTTGGGGGGAACTCTAAGATTTCATAACTGACAATTCTAATGATGCTGCATTTTCGACATGTGGACTACTATAAAGAGGTAAAACAACACAGTGATTAAGTTCATGGTTTCCAATTCTAGGCTGTTTGAGTTTAAATCCTGGCTGTGCCACTTACAAGCTATGTGACTGAGGGGAATCACTTACGCCCGCCCCGATTCCTTTCCAAAATGAGGCAAATACTTGTCCCTGCTTCCTAGGAGAGCTGTAAAAATTAAATGGGAATAATACATATAAGCACTTAGAATAGTCTCTGATACAAAAAAGCCATTCTGCTTTATATTATTAAAGCCATTCTAGGTTTCAGTGAAATTTCAGATAAATCTTGGTTATTTTTATGTACTCTTTTTCTACAAAGAATTGTGAGTTTATAGTGCCATCTTAAGGATAAAACAACCATATAATCTTGTCATTTTATTGTCTTCTTTTTCTTTATTTACTAGCAGTACAAGGCTCATTTGGACCAGCAGCTGGGCAAGGTCATTCCCTGTGTTCTCACTCCAGCCGTTGTTGATGGTTCTGTGCCCCAAAGCCTGTGTTACATGCCCCCAGCGAAAATGATCACGCTAAACTCAACCTCTGGTTTACTTCCTCAAGAATTGTCACTTATTCAATTTTGTACCCCCATTGCCTAGCATACTCAACAAATATTTCTGGATTAAATAAACAAATGCTCAGTAAAAGCATTTAGTTTAGTACAAGCATACACGTGCGTTCCAAAACTCATGTGGGATATAATGGTTCTCTCTGATCCATCGAAATGTCATTGGTCTTTTTTTATATATTTGTCAGGACCTTACTCTCCCCGGATAATCCCATCCTCTAACATTTCATAAACCAACTTGTGTATTATAAAATACACAGTGAATTCAAACCCAGACCAAAAATCACCTAAACTGTTTTAAAGAATAGCAAGAAAGGGTAGGGCTGGAAGAAATGAAGCAGCTAGGGAAAGGCATGTGAGACTTCACAGTATATACCTGTTGATATCATATAAACATATTTTTATTAAAAATTACATTTTAAAATATAGCGAGAAATATATACTTGAGAACATGAAGTATTCTGTATGGCAGAATGGACATCTGAACCCTCCCCATTCATGCACACACCCACACAGACACACTAAACATTTAGAATTGCTCGGTGTAATATGACATGCTTTGTTGTAAATGAGTAACTAAGCTAGTAAGAAAGGAAGGGAAATGTCCAACCACCCTCCACACCATCCTCCAAAACAAGAGTGCTGAAAAGCAGAGATGTAAGAACACAAGCTGACACCATAGCTACCTGGAGGGGAGTTGCCAGTCTTGGTAACCTGGAAGCTTAGGCTCTTATACCCACAAAGGGATCAAGAAAAGCCCACCAAAGGTGGGAAAGACAGAACTGAGGCTCCCCAAATAAAGCTAAGACTCTTAAAGAGCCACATTTTCACTACAAGGGTAAATCAGAAAAAAACAAAATAAAAATCTCCTCTTTAGCACAGGAAATTAACCAGGATGCTTACCTTTCTCCAACTAGACTGTGGATTGGGGGATAAGGATTCTTCCCTGAGAATTCCTAATTGTATTGCACAAGTAAGTTTGGAGCAAAAATTTACCTTGCCAACATGATGTGGAAATCCAAAAGCTCAAAATTTAATGTGAAAATATGTCCCTGGCTAGTGATAGTCTTGGAGCACCTGATAGAAACTAATATATATCTTCTTTAGAGGATCATGCACTCGATATAGGCTGCACAGAGTTCCCACACATAAAAGTGCACTAAAGGCCCGGTGCGGTGGCTCGCACCTGTAATCCTAGCACTCTGGGAGGCCGAGGTAGGAGCATCGCTTGAGGTCAGGAGTTCGAGACCAGCCTGAGCAAGAGCAGGGCCACGATCTCTACTAAAAATAGAAAAATCAGCCCAGCTTGGTGGTGTGCGCCTGTAATCCCAGTTACCAGGGAGGCTGTGGCAAGAGAATCGCTTCGGCCCAGGAATTTGAGGTTGCTGTGAGCCAGGCTGATACTGTGACACTCTAGCCCAGGTGACAAAGCCAGACTCTGTCTCAAAAAAAGAAAAAAAAAAGTGCACTAAAGGACTCACAATCCAAAATTATAAAACATTTAATGAAACAATCTACTAAGAGCAAAAATCCACTGTCAACAAACAGCAGAACTGGATACATAAGACTTTATAAAATGGAAATTTTTGATAGACACTTTAAAATAAGTATCTTTAAAATGATTAGAAAAAAACACTGAAAATATAACAAAACCAATACTCTATGAAAAAGCAGGTAGATTTTAAAGGAAACCAAATAGAACTTCTGTACATAAAAAATATAGTCATTAAAATTAAAAATTCAGTGGAAAAGGCAAACAGCCAATTAGGCATATCTAATAGAAAAGAATTGGTGAACTGGAATATAAGGTAATAAACCAGAGTGCAGCACAGAGAGATAAAGAAATGGAAAATACAAAGAAGAAAGAGAATGAAAGTCCAATATATTAAAATAAGAGTTCCAGAGAAAGAGAATGGGGGAGAGATGATATTCAAAAGGAGAATATTTGAGACTGTTTCAGAATTGGTTATTGATAAAAATGTTCCAAATCATGAAGTTCAATAAATTGTGAGCAATATAAATAAAAATAAATCTATATCTAGACACATCATTATGAAATTATGGAATACTGACAACAAAGAGATTTTAAATGCAACCAGAATGAAAAGACAGATGAACTACAAAGGAATGAAAATTAAACAAAATCAAACTCATCAATAATGAAGAACTTGAGAAGACAGTGGAATAAAATCTTTAAAATGTTGAGAGAAAATAATGTCAACTGGGAATTTTCTTGTTCAACAATAAGGACAAAATAAAGCCATTTTCAGGTAAAAGAGGAAGAAATTGTGTATTTTTCATATATATGTGTATATGTGTATATAAGTGTATAACCATATATAAAAGAAAGTAAAAGTGCCACATATCAATATTTGTGGGATATGGCTAAATTAATACATAAAGAGAATTGTATCACCTTAAATAATTAACTTAAAACAGAAAAAAAGAAAATTATTGATGCAACCATTCAATTCAAAACATTAGGAAAAGAACAGATAAAATCTACTCAAAATAAAAAGGAAAATATAAAGAAGATGAATCAATAAAATAAAAACCAAACATCGAATAGGGAAAGAGTTAATGATTTGTGCAAGCATCTTGAGAATTAGACTAGAGAATTAAAACGGAAAGATAGTAAGTAAAGAGGACCCCTGCTCTGAGGGCCCATTCTTGTGGCTTTAAACATTCCATAAACCTTCTCAGATTCTGCTGCAGGTTTAGAATACCAGGCTATTTTCATATCCTGTTCTTTATTTACATTTTATATGGCAGTTAGACAGTAGGCTTGAAGGGTCAAGAGAACTGTTCCCCACCCAGCAAGAGCTGTAGCTATGGGAAAAGTGCTGTGTGGCAGAGGCTGGGCCATAGGCAGAGGAACACAGCCACAGCCAAAATGCAGCCATGCAGCCGTTCACCCGTCTCCTGCTGGGAGCCTCCCACTGGCCAATCAGAAGTCAGAGGGCAAGCAAGCCTTGATGTTGCAGATTACGCAGACATTAGGCCTCCATCGCGCAAAGCAGGTTGAAGCAGAATGAACAAAGGGTATAGAGGTGCAAGCAGAAAAACCAGCAGAGAATCTTTACTCTTAATTATTTCTCTCATCTTACAGCACATTACCTAGAATCTCCAATAGTGAGGACTGTAGCATCTTTCTTTTGATCTTAATGAGAATGAATCTGAAGTATCTCTGTTAATTCTGATGTGTGCTCTAGGTTTTTGATATGTAGCGTTTATCAAGTTAAAAAACTTCGGTTTCCTAAGAATTTATTACAAATGACATTGAACTTTATCAGATGTTTCTTCGCATGTGTTGAGATAATTATTTTTCCCTTTAATCCATTGATAGGATGAGTTATACAGATACATTACAGATTTTCTCCATCTTTTTTCTCCTTTAAAATGTTTAAGTTTTTATGTGGAATATAACTGTAAAAATGAGTAGTTAAATGTACTTAAATGTTGAGGAGTAACACAATAATAAAATGAACACTCATATACTATTGATACAGCGTGAGAAATAGAACAAATTATCAACAACTTAGAAGCACTCTGTGTACTACTCTCTAATCACATATCCTTTCCTCTTTCAGAGCGGTAACCATTTTCCTAAAATTCATGTTAATATTTTTTTTATTTTTTCTTTTGTAGTCCTAAGTTCCATATGTGCCCCCTAACAACATATTGCTGGCTCTTAAAAATTATATGGATAAAATCATCATATATGTATTCATCTATAACTTGTCCTGTTTGCTCAAAATGATGTTTCTGAGATTTAACCATGTTGAATTTCTAGCTGTAGTTAATTAATTTCTCACTATTGTATGGTATTTCATTGAATGATTATGCTGTAATTTATTAATCTACTCTTCTGTTTACAAATGTTAAACTCATTTCTAGTTTTTGCTATTACAAGCCACACTACTAAAATATTCTTTTACAGGTACTCAAGTACCCAGGTGAAAGAATTTTTTTTGATTATATATTTACTATATGAACTGCTGGTTTGTAGGATATGTACACTTTACCAAGTGATAAAAAACTGTTTCCCAAGTGGCTGCACCCTTACCAGTATAGATGAGTGCCAAAGCCTGATAGTGTCCAACTTTTTAATTTTTGTTAATATGATCATTGTGAAATTATATTTCATTGGGGTTTTAATTTGCATTTCTCTGATTATTAATAAAATTGAGCATCTTTTTGTATATCTCATGACCACTCATTATCACCTTGTGCAAAACACCTGTTTATTTTGTCTATTTGCTTATAGAGATATTTGGTTTTTTCTTACAGATTCATAGAAATTCTCTAATATTCCACAAAACAATCTTCTGTTTGTTTTAAATGTGGCAAATTTTGTTTAGCTTGTGGCTCCTCACCTCATGCATATTGTGGTGAATTTGATAATTAAGGCCTTATTTTTAACGTATATGAATTAATAAACCTTTTTGCTTATGGATATATGTATAAAAATACATATTTGTCTTATTTAAGAAATTCTTCTCTATCCTGTGGTTTTAAAAATATTCCCAAATGGTTTCTTCTAAAAATTAAGTTAAACTTTTGCCTATTATCTTTAAGGCTTTATATCTAGCAAGTTTGCTGAGCTCTCTGTTACTTCTCAGAGCAGACTCTACATATTTATTCATTTCTGTTGCTGATGTAACAAATTATTACAATCTCTGTGGCAAAAAACCACACATATTTATTATCTTACAGTTCTGAAGCCCAGAAGTCTTCAGAGCCTGTGAGTCTCATGGGGCTAAAATTGAAGTGTTGGCAGGGTTGGGTTTGCTCTAGAGGGGAGAATCCATTTCTTGTCTTTTCTAGCTTCTTGAGGCTCCTAAATTCCTCTGTTCATGGTCTCCTTCCAGCTGTGGCATTGTCTTAGTCCACTTAGTGTTGCTGTAACAGAATACTTGGGGCTAGGAAATTTATAAAGAAAGGAGGTTTATTTGGCTCACAGTTCTGGTGGCTGGAAAGTCCAAGATCAGGCAGCTATATCTGGTGAAGGAGTCATGCTGCTTCCATTCATGGCAGACAGTGGAAGGGGAGCAGGTGTGTGCAGAGATCACGTGGTTAGAGGAGCAAGAGAGAGTAATCAAGGAAGCCAGATTCATTTTAATAACTGACTGTCTTGAGAACTAATCCATCCCCATGAGAGTGAGCCCTCACCCCTGCAAGAAGGCATTAATCCATTCATAAGGGATCTGCTCCATGACTCAAATACTTCCTACCAGGCCCCACCTCCCAACAATGCCACACTGGGGGTCAAACATCAACATGAGTTTTGGCAGGGACAAACCACATCCAAATCACAGCAGGCATCTCTCCTGTATCTGATTTTATTGTCACATCTCCGTCTCTGACTGCGACCCTCCTGTCTCTCTAAGGATTCTTACAGTTACACTGGGCCCACCTGGATGATCCAGGATAATCACCTCATCTCAAGATACCTAATTCAATCACATCTGAACATTCCCTTTTGCCACATAACATATTCACAAGTTTCAAGAATCAGGATGTAGACATCTTGGGTGAGGGGGCATTATTCGGCTATCACAGTTTTCTTTTCCTATTAGGTCAGATTTCTTAATAAGGCCAATTTTGGTTTTTCCTTTTCAACTCTTCTACCTGCTCCATTTTCTTAACTTATTTGACAGGCGAAAATATCCAATATAGTGCTCAATAAAAGTAGTGATATTGTTACCCTTAACTTGTTCCTGAACTTAGGAGAAAATTTCTAAAAATTTCATCATTGAATATGAGTTTACTGAAGGTTTTTGAAGTTGCCTTTTATTGGTTAAAGGAAGTTTTCTTCTATGCACAGTTTTCTATAAATTTTAACCATGAATGTGTGTTAAAAATTATTGAATGTTTTTTCTGTTTTGATCTTTCTCTTTTAATCTTTTAATATGAAGAATGATATTAATTGATTTGCTTTGCTAGTATTTAATCAACCTTGAAGTCCTTCAATAAATTCAATTATATCAGGCCGGGCGCAATGGCTCACGCCTGTAATCCTAGCACTCTGGGAGGCTGAGGCGGGTGGATCCCTCAAGGCCAGGAATTCAAGACCAGCCTGAGCAAGAGCGAGACCCCATCTCTACCAAAAAAAATTAGAAAGAAATGATCTGGACAACTAAAAATATATATATATAGAAAAAATTAGCTGGGTATGGTGTCACATGCCTGTAGTCCCAGCTACTCGGTAGGCTGAGGCAGAAGGATTGCTTGAGCCCAGGAGTTTGAGGTTGCTGTGAGCTAGACACGATGGCACTCACTCTAGCCAGGGCAACAAAGTGAAACTCTGTTTCAAAAAGAAAAAAAAAAATTCAATTATATCATGATGTATTTCCTTTTTTGGACATTGCTAGATATTTTTATATATGTTCATGAGTAAGATTAAAAGAAAATTTTCATTTCTTTTCATTTTCTTGTCTGGTTTTAGACAAAGTTAGATTCATAAGAGGAGCTAGAGAGTGTTCCTTCTTTTCCACACACTGAAAGAATGAATGGAATTAGAACAGTGGTTCTCAACTGGGGACAATTTTGCCCCTTAAGGGACATTTGGAAATATCTGGGACATTTTGGGTTGTCAAAACAAGAGAGGTGCTACTGGCATCTAATGAGTAGAGGATACTGCTAACATCATACAATGCACAGGACAGCTGCCTTCTCTCCCCCAACAAAGAAATCCATCTCACCCAAAATGTCAACAGTGCTGAGCTTGTGATTTCTTTTCTCATTCTGAATAATCACTATCCTAATTTTGTATTCGTAATTTGGTATGCTTTCAGAGGAAGCTTCAAAGTATAGGCTTCAGGCCCCACAGAACCTAGATCTGGTGCAAAAAGAAAGGGCAGTGCATAGGGGAGGGGGACATGTGTGTATGTAAATATACGTACAGGTGGATGGGTATTAGAGAGAGAAAGGGGGTGCAGAGAGAGAGAGAACCAAAGTCAATGCCAGAGAGAAGAAAAAAGAGATTTTATTCTTACATAATTTTCAAATAATCACAGTTACCAAGAAATTTGTCACAAGTAACAATATTTACAATACTAACAAACTGAAGGAGAGTAATAAGTGTGGTATATGGCCTAGCAGTTCCAATTCTTGATATCTATCCTAAGAAATGCTTGCACATGTATATAAATGCGTATCTGAGGATGTTCTCTGAAGCACTGTTTGTAAAAATGAAAAAGTAGAAGCAATCCTTATGTCAAACTGGCAGAGTAATGGATAATGTGAGATATGTTCATACAAAAACTCCACAGCAGTTAAAAGGGAACCAGATTTATATGTATCAACATGGATACATCTGAAAAATATATTTTCTAATATAAATTAAGCTGCATAACTATTCTCACTGTATTTTTGTTACTAAATTTATATATATGTGTATGTAATATATTGTGTCTATGTAATGCATTCACACACAAAATATTACTACATATTTTCCATAAAAAATGCATGTGAATATAAAAATGGTCTAAAAGGACCTTACATTATACACTTAACAAGCACATAAGAGTAGTTGACTGTGGGGAATAAAGGATGCAGCAACAAGATTGAGGGAGAAAAAGTCAAATGCACACTGATTTTATCTGTATTGTTCTCATTTTTAAGAACAGAATGTAGTCATATGTTTCATGGGTAATTTTTTAAAAAGCAGATAATAGAAAAAAAAGACTGGAAGAAACATCAAATTGTCAACAGTGTTAATTCTTGATGGTAGAGATAAGATGAATGGTGGTTGATTTCTGCTTTGTGATTTTTGTATTTTCAAGTTTCCTAAAATAATAACAAAAATACAAATATAATCTTAATTCTAAAAAGAAATTTATGGTTACCAAGGAAAGCTGTGGAAGTGAGAACTTAAAACCAACAAATTTCTGGGAGAGCTCAGCAGCATCCCAGGTTACTAGAATGATGCTGGGATGAAAGTGTCACTCTAGGAGACTGATACCAAAGGTCATTTTGTAACTTACATAGCTGGTTTCTACAGTGTTACCACAGTTCTAACAATTATCCACTTTCTTTCCTTTGGAAAGCAACAGGGTGTGAGGGGAAACATTCAGTCTCTCCCCGCCAGCCCCCAGTCCCCCACCCCCATCCTCCCAGGGCTCTGCTCATGCTCCAGACCTTGCCTGGGCAAGAAGGATTTTCAGTTCAATTTGTAAAGACTTGCAGAAAAGGAGATTACACAGTGCTTTAGCACCTCGTTCGTGATCTTTCTGAAACTGAAGGTCAAGTCTTACGGAACAATTTAATACTGTTTTCTCATTTTGTATCTTGGAAGGAAATGAAGGCTCATTCATGTCTAAGCTCTATGTCATAACACATCATAAAGAACATTTGAAACCTTATATTAATTCCTGATGATTTTTTGACTCTTTCAGTTTGTTTTTGTATTCAAGAAATGGAAATTTTAGAACGAGGCTGGTCCGTTGAGACCTTGATCCAGTATTTAGAAATGAAATAAGGATAAGTGCCGGTGTGTGGTAAATGCTGTTAGTATTAGCTATTACTACCAAGGCTGCAGCTATTACTAACACCAATTCTAATGTTAATAGAACTACAGTAAGAAGAAACAGACCTTTTGATTATTTTAAACTTTTATATGACGTTTGAAACAAATGTTTAAAAATGAAAAACTTCAGAATCGAGGTATCCTTATATCTAGCAGAAGCCTACGATGTGGGGTTTTAGTTCCCCCTGGGAAAGGGCATTGGTTTTCCTCAGAATCCCTAATCCGTTCCTAGATCTTTCCCATCAGTTCTTTTAACTGGGTTGATTAGAAAGTGTGTGGGAGGTGAGGGTGGGGGGTGGTATGGGATTTGTTCCCCAGTGCTAAGGACTTAGGTTTTAGCAACTGACTTCTTCATTTCAGGCCATGAGGATTCACTTTGCTACTTTGTGAACTTAACCAAAAGCAAAAGTAACTTTCCCTTACTTGTGACACAAACCAGAAATGATGTTCCTGAGAACTTGCGGGGGTTTTTGTTAGTAGAGGAATAGTAAACTGTCCCTGTCAGAGATGATCCCAACAGAGTTCTATTCTGTGCATCTTTCCTCACCTTCTTACTATTGTGGCACCAATAGCAAGACCTTGAAGTAAAACCAAGAAAGAGAACACAGAGGGTGCTGCTATGGGTCTGAATGTCTGTGTCCCCCTAAAATTCGCATGTTGAATCCTAACCCCCAATGTGATGCTATTAGGAGGTGGGGCCTTTGGGAGGTGATTAGGTCAGGAGGATGGAGCCCTCATGAATGAGATTAATGCCATTATAAGAGGCTAAAGAGACCAGAGTTCTTCCCTTCCACCATGTGAGGACACAGCGAGAAGGCATTATCTATGAGGAAGCAGGCCTCCACCAGACACCAAATCTGCTGATGCCTTGATCTTGGATTTCTCAGCCTCTAAAACTGTGAGAAATAAATTTCTGTTGTTCATAAGCTGCCCAGTTTATGATATTTTCTTAGCACAGCCCAAACAGATTAAGACAATGGTATTATGATTGCAAGGTGAAACATATTTATAAATCTTGACCCTACCTGTTTCTGCTAGTTTTTTATTTGTGTCAGTTTTTAAGGTTTCTGCAGAATTGGAAGGCGGTCACTCAAAATGGCCCTGGTCAATACTCCTTGGTTGGTAGAAAGTTAACTACAATTGTTTTGCCACACCCATTAGCCAGCAAGAGGGGAGTGATGAAATTAGCTGCTGATTGACTTTAAACTCTGGGAAGTGTTTAGGATTAGCTGTTGTAGCTCACTCATTCCTTAACCAGATTCTGGTTAATTGATATTCTATTTCCAAAGACCTCTCGCTGCCTTTTTAATATCACCCCTTCAAGACAGTTTTTACCAGTGGAATTAAAGAATCCAGATGTAGCAAGATAAATATGTATACTTTTACGGGTACATAAAACTTTTAAAGAATGTTAGAAAGAACTGAGCTAGCCTAGTCTGCCAAAATATCCTTGGTTTATGCTAACTTCCGGTCATGTGGAGTCCAACAAAAAAGAACTATTAAAATCAATAGTGGTACATCTATGTAACAGAATACTACATAGCCATTTAAAATTATGTCACGGAGAAATATTTAACAACATGGAAAGTTATTCATAATATGTTAAGTGGGGGGAAAGAAGGTTAAATAATAGTATATATAATACAATTTGCAGAATATCATCCTTTTTTGGAAAAAAAAGGAACACGCCAATACATAGCATACACAAGGAAAAAAGATGTCAAAACAGACACCAAAATTTTAACATTGATTAGTCTGAGTAGAGGAATTATGATTAAGTTTTCCCTTTGTGTATATATATTTTTTTCTGTGTGTTTTTCCAAAATTTCTGCACTTAACATGTGTTACTTTTGTAATTAGAGGTAAAACCAATATTTCCCTTTTTAAAGGATGGCGTTACAGTATGACTGGCTAGCTGTTTAGAATTCATAGTGTGTCTGCATTTGTGGACTCATCACAAGTTCAGAGGCTGGCTCATCCTCAGCTTTCAAGTTTAGAAACACAATTTGATTAGCTCACTAAAGACTGATCATGGTCCAAAAATGATAAGACTGGTTCTCCTGCCCTCAACTCCCATTACTAATGCCTATATTCTTATTTGTTCATTAGGATAGATTTCCCCCAATGCAATTACTTCTTCAAAGAACTTGACTTTTCTAAGGTTCTTGAAGCAGCGTACCAAATTATTTAAAAAAAATTATATTAGCAATGTAGAAAAGGACAGTATTGTATCCTCCTAAGCACTGAGTTTTTTCATTACTGCCTGCCACTTGAACAGTTTAAAAATTGTTATTTTAATTTGCATTTTTAGAAAATTTCTAGTAACCATGACAAGTGCATATGATTTTTACTTATTCTATTCTCTTTGGTTATAACTTTTAGAGAGAGAAAATTGCATTTGTGTGAGAGGAAGAAGCAAGGATCTGGGAAAGGAGCTGTTGGTCTAAAAGTCAGGAATCAAGGCTCTACTGCAATGGCTTTCTAAATGGCCTCCCACTTCCATGTCTGACCCCTCTAATCCATTGTCCACATGGCAACCAGAATGATCATTTTAAAACTTTAATCAGATCATGTCCCTCTCAGGCTTAAACTATCCAATGGCTTCCCATTGCTTTAAAAATAAAATTCAGACTGCCATGATGGACCAGGCTCTGCCATGCAACCTTGTTCACTACTCTGCTGCCACACTGGCCTTCCCACATTGTCACCATCTCAGAGTTTTTGTCTTTAGTGTTCCCTTTGCCTAGAAGGCTCTTTTCTCAGATCTTCACACATGTGGCTCCTTCTTGTTTAGCTGAAACATCACCTCCTCTGACAGGCCTTCTGTGCCTCCCTGCCATCGTATTCATTCTGTTTTATTATCTCAAACAGTCTGAAATTATCCTTATCATTTGTTGTGTCAACCTTAAATAATGAGTTCAGAAAATATGATTAAGTATAGAGTTTAATTCCAGCTCAAAGCTTGAGGATAGCCACATGGAAAAAAATGACTCCAAACGAATGGGGCAGCCTTCTAAAGAGAGATTAAGGTTTCATTTGTACAGGCAGAAACAGAGAAGTTTTAACAGGATTACAAATTTTCCATATTTGGTTGCAGGTCTACATTCCTAGAAAGATCACTTTATTTCTCTGTGAGGATGGTTAGTGATCTGAGGGGGTCTTATTTCTGGCCCATTTAGTCTTCCTAATTATTTACAAGAGGGGAAAAAAAAGCAGAAATGGCAGCTACGTGTCGTCCCTTGACTCAGGCCGCATAACCACATTCCTCTCAAGGCTCAGAATAATTTAAAGTTCCAACAGCTTTAAGTTTGACTTATTTAATTTCACAGTTGGTTCACTTGTTCTTTTCCTGTCTCCCACACTAGAAAGCTCAGCGGGAGGCAACCTTGGCAGGCCCCAGCTTCTTGCAAGTTAGACATTGGTAACCGTTGAATGAATATCTGTCTATGCAGGCCTCAGGCTGCCTCCTCTTTAGAAAGGGCTAACGAGATGAATGTGAGCAGGTTGAGGTAGAACCACCCTTTTAATGAAGCCAGCTCATTCTAGCTCGGGCATTCAAAAACCTCCCCCAAGGAAGTTTTACCAGAGAATTCAGGAGGGAGCTGGAGGAGAGACGATGAAGATAATCTGTGCAATGTAGTCTTTTCACAAGTTTGAGAGCGCCTAGCGCGATCCCTTAAGGGAGAAAAGGGCACAGAGCCATTTATTTGGAAGGGCTTCTGTTTCGTGTTTTTTGTTGTTGTTGTTGTTTGTTTTGAGACAGGGACCTGACTTTAACCAAAGGGGAAGACGAAAAGCCAAAGACAGGCGTGCCCCAGAGCTCTCGGGCCAGCACCTAGGAGGTGTCGGAGAAAGTAGGGTCTGACGTCCCCTACCTCGGTGGCTTTGACGGCCCCAAGGACCACCCGCAACTTCCTTCCGCCGCCACCTCTCGAGACTGAGGCTCGGAAAGCAGTAAACTGGCTTTCAAATTACTAAGTGCAATTGATATCTCCTGAGGTTAAAACAAACACCGCTGAAAAATGCCAAAGTCACGGACAAGAAAGTCCCGTTGTCGCACGCGCAGAGGTCCCCACTCCGCCCAGCTAGCATCTCCCCCCTCAAGCCCAGGGCGCTGCTGCAGGACAGGGCAGGGAGGGGCGGGTCCGCTGACGCCACCGAACCTGGACTGCGCAGGCGCGGCGCGGGCTCGCGCGTTGTGTCGTGCGCCGGGCAGTTCGCGCGGGAGCCGGGCGCTGGGGCGCCGGGGCTGCAGGTCGGTGGAACGGAAGCCGCTGTGGGGCGCGAAGGAAGCCAGGATGGCGACTCCGACCAGGAAGACGTCGACCCCAGCCCTCCTGGCTTCCAAGAGAGCTCTACCGAGAGACCCTTCGTCGGAGGTCCCGAGCAAGAGAAAGAATTCGGCCCCGCAGCCGCCGCCGCTGCAGTCGTCCGGGCCTTTCGTGGAAGGCTCTATCGTCCGCATCGCGATGGAGAACTTCCTGTAAGTGGCCCGGAGGCCGCGCCGCGGCGGGGGAGGCTAGCGGCCCGCAAGCCCGGGGGCGCCGGCTGCGTGCGGGGGCGGGTGTGGGGGTGTGTACCTGGCTCGTGAGTCTGGCGGTGAATTCGCGCCGCGGTTCCCGTGAGGATTTTTCTACGCAGGCCGTGGAGATTGACGTGTGTTGGTGTAGTAGGTGTGAGTCTTGTGTGATGTGTTTTATTTTGTTTTAAATTTATTACGCCAGCGTTTTTTGAAGGCGTTCTTAGAGCAGGCAGTACTAGGGACGTACTAGGGCTAGGGGCTAGGTCTCTGCCCTTGGGAGTCTCTGTTTGTGCGGGCCCTGGGCTGTAATTCGCAAAAGTATTGGCCCTGGGAACTCAGAGGAGACAACAGTTAATTCGGAGTGGCCGTGATGCTGTCGCAGATTCTTAAAGAGTAGGCGTTTGCCAGGTGGACAGAGAGTGGTAGATTAGATGGTAAAGGTTGTTCCGGATCGGGGTTAGAGTATACAAAAAAATTAAACCTTACTCTGAACTGTTGTACCTCCCGACAGACCTTTTACCCCTCCAAATTCAGCTTTCTTCCCTTGTTTCTCTCTGTGTCCCTCAGACATCTAATTATCACTTTAGAATTTAGTATGTTTTAACAAAAGTATCTAGTGCCTTACAGTTCATTTGTTCAAGGTCTTTTATTTAAGCTTGTATATAGTGGCATAAAGGTAATAGTACAATACTACCATTTTTTTTTCTAAGCACCTATCGTTGCCAGGTACCGAACTCCATGTTTTCTTTACAGAATGCTCTCGTTCTTCATAACAATTGTTTGTCTCCGTTGATGAGATAAGCTCAGAATGCTTATTTTGCCGAGGTTTACGCAGCTAATAAGTAGCTGAATTGCTATTTGAATCCAGATCAAGAAAGACGAATGTAATCAAATGAAGTAGATGTCATAACTACATATATATTAGGATGCCATTAGGGCACAAAGGATGAAAAGGTTAATTTCATCCACAGCGGTGAAAAAGGGCTCTGTAAAGAAAACATGAAAGTCTAAAGGAAGGGAAGAACATTGCAGACAGAAGGAACCGCCTGAAAGAAATAGTGTGGCATGTTGAGGAAGTGTCAAGTATTTCAGTATGGCTAGATCCATGTCCTGTGGGATAGGAGTGAATGCTTGGACAGAGGTAGGCAACCATAGAGGTGTCTCTGTATCTACTGTGCTAAAGATTTTCAGCTCCATCCTGTAGGCAACCAGGATGTGTTTTAAGCAAGAAATGACATATGGCTTATGTTAATATGGAAGCAGTGTGGAAAATGATTTAAAAAGGTGCAAGGTTGGAAACGAGAAGACTTTTATAATATGAAGGCAGCAGATCAGTTTGAATTTGGTAGGAGCCTAAAGGAGAGAGATTTTACTGGATCTGGCTACAGGTTAATTGTGAGGCATGAGGGCAAGGGAGGATGCAGCATTTTCCCCAAGTCTGCCTCTTTTAACCAGTCAAGTACTATTTAGAAGAGGGAGCTGTTTGGGGAGAATAATAATGGACACCTCTTAGATGCTGTGACTTGAAGTTTCCTATGGAACATCGGAGAGAGATGTTCTATAGGCAGAATTTATAAGGATCTGGAGCTTAGAGGAACATGTGAACAGATGAGAGATTTGGGAGTCATGTAGGTGATTGTTCAAGTTGCAGAACTGGTTCAGATTGCCCAAAAGGAATTATAAATTGAAGGAATAAAAAGCCCTGTACAGAGTCCTGGGGACATGCTAACACTTTCCGGTGAGCAGAAGAGGAACTCACAGATTGAGAAGGTACTGTTCAGGGAGGTAAGATGAGAACCATGAGAGACTATTATCAAAGAAGCCAAGGAAAAAGAATGTTTCAAAAATATCCTTTGCTACATTGAAGTGAGATAACAGGACTGAAAAGAGCCCATTGCATTTCACAAGTAGGAAATTTTTGACTCTTTGATGAAGCAATGGAAACAGAAAACTTTGTAGGCCAAGAAGACTGAGTGAGGGTTGAAGAAGTAAAGCTTTGTTGTAAAGAGGAGAAGGAAAAAGTGGCTGAAAAGTGGAGAGGTAGGTGAGATTTTACTTTAATGATGAGAGGACTTTGAGTTTTATGAGTGAAGTAGGAAAGGTAGGTCTAGAGAATTAGCAAGGAAGTAGGAGGGGCCGGCAAATGGCCTGGAAGACAGTAGTCAGAGAAGGGTTCCTACAAGTGAACCAAGTCAAATAAATAGAGTTGAGAATGGAGGGAGAGATTTCTAAGCTGAAGGAATAGCACATGCAAAAGCTTGGAGAAAGGAGGAATCAAAAGAGTCAAGAAACTGAAAGAAGTATGTTATAGGTAGAATTTAGAGGTCTGAGAAGACAATAGGGAAAGAAAATAAAAAGTAGAAAAAGATGAAGCTAGGGTTCAATTGTGAAAGGTCCCTTTTTTCCTCCTTTGTTTTTCTTTTTTAACGAGCAAAGTCAGATTTGCAAGTCTGCCATCATGAATCATGACTTGGTGATTGATTGGATGGTTGGGAGTGGTTTGGGTAGAGTTGAAAGAGATGGAAGAATCAAAGATGCAAAACTAATGCCTAGGTTTCTGATTTGGAAAATGGGATGAATCATGATACCATTCTCTAAGAGACTACATGAGTGGTTTTGGCTGGGAAAGATGGTGGGTTTAGTTTTGAATGTGTTAAGTTTAAGGTGATTGTTACAGGACATCCAAATAGAGTTAGTTATTGAGGTGGTAATTGCATGTATTGTTCATCTGGGCTGAGTTTCAGCAGGTAGATGCTCTCTGAGGCCGTGGAGAATACATGAGATACTGTGTAAAGTATGTAGAATGGGAAGAGAATGGCTTTTTACATTAGCTGTTTCAGGACCTGCTTGGAGGAAAGGGAACTCACAAAAAGGTAATTACCAATATATATTGTAGAGTCGGAAGAATGATTTTAAAACCATGCAGAGGTTTGGTTTTATTTTTGGCAACTTTCCCTACTTATAATTTCTATGTATACTTTTTAGGCCAGAAATTCTTATGCTTTTCCCTGTTGTTTTTACTGTTTTCTTAAATACCAGTTGCATCATTGTTTTAATATGACATTTGTGCAGAGATTTCACAATAGGAAATCAAGCATTAAAAGAATAGGGCTTCATATGTTGAGATTAAGAAATTCCATATCGGATAACTTCCCAGATGTCTGAAGTTCCCAAACTGTTTTTATTTTAACCATAAAAAGTGTTCTTGTATGACCCAGTTGTAACAGAACAAAGCATTTGAAAATACAAAGTAGTTGCTGTGTTAGATGTGTGGAGTTGGCAAACCTGCCAGAAAATACTTCTCCTTTGCCACAGGTATTTATTTTTATTACCACCTGACATTTCAAAGTCATTAATTTCTTTAAGTATTAAAGTTGACATGTGTTTGGTTAAATTATTTGTATATTTGGCAGGTTAGTAGCAGGCTAAGCTTTTATTCTTGGGCAATTAGTTGACAGTTACCTGAGAGCTAACTGAAATGCTATGAGCAAAGGACATTAATTATGGGTCCTAATTCAGGATATTCAAAGTCAAGTTAGAAGAATTTCTGTGTCAGAGTTTGTGTCACATTTTGCCGTAGCTGTTTCTGGCAACTAAATAAAGATTAGATTTAGATGCTAACAGTGCAGGTAGTTAAGAGTGCTGGACAGCATGCAGCTTTTTTTAATTTTCTTTTTTTAGATACAGGGTCTTGCTAGGTTGCCCAGGTTGGCCTCCAACTCCCAGGCTCAAGCCATCTTCCCACCTCAACCTCCCAAGCAGATGGGACTATAGGCACGTGCCACTATGCCTAGCTTAAAAAATAATTTAAAAAATTAATAAAATGAAATCATCGAGTTGATATAGATCTTCAGTTTTCTAATGAAAATAAAAATTTGATCTGTACAGTGGCTTTGATACAGTCTCCAATGTATTGTAATTATTAAAAAAGAGTGGAATATATCAAACTTTGCTTTTTTTTGACAGACTTACCTTCGAAAAAAGCATATGGAATCATGTCCTTATTTTAAATATTCATTATTTTTTATTCCACTGATTTTCCCTCTATAAGTTGTTTATTAATCGATCTATAAAAAATATTGAATTTGTAATTTTAGCTGGTTTTTAAAGGAATTGGAGGAAGCTTGTAGATAATGGTAATATAAAGCAAGAAAAAGTGCTTTTCAAAAGAAAATATTCTTATTTTCTTATCTCTTACTATTTCCACCTGTTTATAATACAGAACATATGATATTTGTGAAGTGTCTCCTGGGCCTAACTTGAATATGATTATTGGAGCTAATGGAACAGGAAAGTCAAGCATCGTGTGTGCAATTTGCCTTGGATTAGCAGGCAAACCTGCTTTCATGGGACGAGCAGATAAGGTGAGTTAAGATAAATACTTAAGAAAATTCAAAGCTGTTAATTCCTTTTAGTCACCAATTTCTGTATGGCAGTTTCTTGGGTATAGCAAACTTGTAGTGCTTGAATATAAGGAATGAATTTGACAGGTAGGGCAGCTGAAAGCAGATTTTCTTTTCTTGAAGTGTTTTGGCCTATTCGCCTAGGGAATTTTCCAAGTACCTTACACCTGAAATGCTAGAAATAATGTAATATATCTTTTTTTAAATGCCTTTTTGGGCTTATGGAATGGCAAAGTAAATTTACCAAGGGCAGAAATAAACAGTCATACTTTGCTTAATGATGGGGCTATGTTCTGTGAAATCGGTCATTAGGTGATTTTGTCGTTGTGTGAACATCATGGAGTGTACTTACACAAACTTAGATGGTACAGCCTACTACACACCTAGGTTATATGTTATAACCTGTGCTCGTAGGCTACAAACCTGTATAGCATGGTACTGTAGTGAATATTGTAGGCAGGTGTAACATATGGTAAATATTTGTGTATTTAAACTTACCTAAACATAGAAAAGGTACAGTAAAATACTCTATAAAAATATAAAAAATGGTACACTTGTTTAGGATACTTACCATGAGTGAAGCTTGCAGGACTGAAGTTGCTCTGGATGAGTTAATGAGTGGAGTAAATGTGAAGATCTAGGACATTACTATGCTATTTTAGACTTTATAAACACTGTACATGTAGACTAAACTAAATTTATAAAAGCATATTTTTCTTGCTTCAATAATAAATTAACCTTCGCTTACTGTAACTTTTACTTTATAAACTTTTTTATTTTTTAAAAAAATTTTCTTTTTTTATATCCTCATTGTATAAGCTTTTTTCTATTTTCAGAATTAATTTTTTTTTTTTTTTTTTTTTTTTTTTTTACTTTTTAAACTGGTTTTTTAAAAACTAAGACACAAACACACACAGGCCTACACAGGGTTAGGGTGTCTTGAAGGTGGGGAAGGAATAAAAGATAAAATATAGAAGGCAAGCACTGTATGTAGCATGAAAAAAACATGCCACAGAATGGGACAGTGGGTGACTTACTTATCTTGTTCGTTCTGCCTAGAGGTGAGTGAAAGTCTTCCAGAAAATTCTTAACCACAAGCATTAACACATGTTTAGGGCCAGAATTGACATCACCTATGAGATCTAAATATCATAAATTATAATTTTAGTTTAAAGTGGTTCCAGTTAGTAATATCTCTGGGCACCTGGTAGAAGAAAATGTAAATCCTTTGAAGGAAAATGCCTTTAGTCCAATCCTTAAAAGAATTGTAACGTAAAGTTCAAAGAAATTCATGAATCTATACCTGAAAGTCACAAAACATGGAAGAAAATGAATCACCTAAAATAAGAGCTAACAAGAACAACAGATGGTACAAACAAACCTACAAAGTTTGTAGAAACAGAATATAAACTAAGTACAGTTGTCCCTTGGTATCTGAGGGTCTCCTTGGTATCTCATTGGTTCCAGGACTGCCCAAGGATACCAGAATCCACAGATGCTCAAATTTCTTGTATAAAATGGCGTAATATTTGCATATAACATACGTACATCCTTTAATATACTTTAAATCATCTTTAGATTACTTATAATACCTCATACAATACCTCATACAATATAAATGCTTTGGAAATAGTTGTTACACTGTGTTGTTTTTATTTTTTTATTATCTTTAATAGTTGTATTATTTTTTATTGTTTTTTTCCCCAAAATATTTTTGATCTACAATTGCAGAACCTGTGAATACAGAAGGCCAACTGTGTATTTAGTTTGGTTAAAGAAATAAAAGAGAGTTGCAAATGTAATAGAGAAATAAGTGACAAAAAGATCAGGTAAATTTGAAAAAGAATTAAATAGAACTTAAAGAAATGAAAAATATATTACTTGAAGGGAGAAACTTTAAAGCAACAAATCAACACATTTGAGAAGAGAATTTGTATACCAAAATACTTTAAAAGTTTCCTAAAATGCAATATAAAGAGAGAGAAGAAATATAAAATCAAGGTTAAGGGTATGTAAAGGAAGATAATCCAGTATACATCCAATTACAGTTCCATAGAGAGATAATAGACTAAAGAAGAGGCAAAATTTGAAGAAAGGATGACTAAGAATTTTCCAGAAATGTTGAAAACTTGAATCCTTAGATTCAAGAAACTTAATATATCCCAGGCAGGATAAACGAAAGCAATCCACAAATAGACACATTATATATAGTGCATTTCAGAACACCAAATATAGTAGTAATACCTTCCTAGAATGGAAACAGAAAAAAAATAAAAGAACAAAACCGAGATTCCCCTTAAGGAACTTTGAAAGTATGTAATTTAGGAAGAGGGAAAATGATCCCAGAAGTATAGTCTGAAAAATAAGAAGTAATGAGCAAAAAAATGGTAAACATGTAGGGAAATTATTTACTACAGACTTTAGAAAATATGTGTAATTGTGAAGTTTAAAAGAAGATAGAACTGAAATATTGGACAATAGGAAGGAAGGGATCAGAGTTGAAGTATTCTTTGAATTTGTCTTGTTGGGAGGAAGTTAATTTATTAGCTTGAGAGTTTCTTAAATATGCATGTTAAAATTTCTAAACCACTAAAATATTGAAATAGAATATGTAACTGCCAAACAAGAAAGAGTAAAAAGTAGAATGGGAGTGGTGAGGGTAACCACTGACAAAACAACCCAGTGTTGAGAAGGGTGGAGGAGGAGATAAACAGAAATATAGAAAATGAAATCATTAAAAATCACAAAATAAGATGGTGGTAATATGTACAAATATAATCACAGTAATTATGAATAGTCTAAACTCTTAATAAATGATAAAATGTGTTAGAATGAACAAAGTTCAGTTCTATTTTGTTTCTATTATAATAAACATATAAAAAATGAAATGCTATGGTAAAGTTTAGAGAAAAAGGATGAAAAAATACATGACAGACAAATTTTATGCAAAAGAAAGTAGATGTAGCTGAATTAATAGTAAACAAAATAGACTTTAGAGCACAAAGTATTTTTAGAGATAATGATGATCATTAAAATTTTTTTTTTTAAGAGGCAAGATATCACTGTTTCACCCAGACTGGAGTGCAGTGGCACCGTCATAGCTCACTGCAACCTCCAACTCCTGGCCTCAAGCAATTCTCAGCTTTGGCCTCCCAAAGTTCTGGAATTACAGGTGTGAGCCACCATGCCCAGCCATTGGTCGTTAAATACTATGAAAGGTTCAGTTCATCTAGAAGATAGTTCAGTTCTCAGCTTAACATCACATAATAATCCAGCTCCAAAATATATAGGCAAAATCAGCAGAATTCTAACAAGAAGTTAACAGATCCATAATCGTAGTAGGAGAGCTGTCCGTAATCAGCAGATCAATCAGATAAAAAATTAGACTATAGGAGATTTGAACAACTCAGTTAAGCTTGAACTAATGAACATGTTGTAAACATTGCACTCAACAGCTGGAGTGCACACATTTTTTTCAAGCAAAAGTGGAACATTTCTAAAAATGATATTGAGTCATGAAGCAAGTATCAAAAAATTTCAAGGAATTGGTATATTCTCTGATCACAATGCTATTAAGATAGAAATAATAATAAGATAATTTAAATTTTCCCATTTGTTCAGAATAAAAATATATTTCTATATTATACATAGGCTGAAGAAGAAATCTTTAATAGAAATTAGACAATAAGAGCAGAAATTAATAAAATAATAAATGATACAATAGAAACCACAAAAATTGCTCTTCAAAAAGAATAATGAAATCAATAACTTCTGAGAAGACGAAGGGAGAAAAAAATAAGGAATTTTAAAAGGTAATAGTTAAGGGATATTACATTGTGAATCATATAACCCCCACATCTCAGAGGTTTAACAATACAAAGTGTTAATTCTTGTTCTCGCTTCTTATCCACTGTAGGTACATTGTGGTCATTCAGGGACTTAGGCTGATGGAGGCTTCATTTCAGTACATACTTCCATCATTCCTATCTCAAGGGGAAGACAACTGGCAGTTAAAACATTTTTTAAAAAGTGATATATATTTTTCCCCCTCACGTTTCATTGGATGAAGCAAGTCATGTGGCCACACCTTGCTTCAGAGATAATGAGCCAGTGCAGTACTACCATGGGCTTGAAGGAGTATTAGAATTTTCATGAACTGCCTTAATGACTACCACAGGGATATGACCAGGATACAGCAGAGATTTAAAAGATTATGAGAGAATATTACCAACTTTATACTAATAAAGTTTAAATGTTAAAAAAAGATGATGAATAGATAGGTTTCTACAATTATATAAATTGTTGAAACTGACTCAATAAATAGAAAAAAATACATTGAGGTAAATCAGCTGTTAAATCATGTTTCCTAAAGAGAACAAAGACAGTTATGAATTAGTTCTAACAACAGTAATTCCTGTTTCACACAGTCTATCAGAGAATATGACTTCAGTTACCAAAATCAGTCAAAAATAGAATGGAAAAATTACAAAGTCTCATTCATGAATACAGAAGAAAAATCTCAAAATATATCTTAACATGCTGAATCTAGTAATATATAAAACATATATGTTATGACCTAATTGAGTTTATTCAAGAGATTGAACATTAGAAAAAATTAATGTTTGAAAGGAAAGTTGCATGATCATCTCAGTAGATAGAGAGAACAGTTAAATTCCACAATAATTTATGATTAAAAACTCTTAGCAAATGCGGAATAGAACTTTCTTAATTTCATAGAAGATATCTATGAAAATATGAAGCAAGCTCAGGAACAAGTTGAGGTAACCTATCACTACTGTTACTATTGTACTGGAAATTGTACATAGAACAGTAAGATAGACAAAGAAAAAATAGAAAAATTGGAAAGAAACAAAATTGTCATTCACAGATTATATGAGTGCATAAAACCAAAAAGAATCTCCAGATAAGCCTGAAGAATTAATGTGGATATTTGTTAGGATTGTTAGATATAAGATTATATGACAAAAATCAATTGCATTTCTGTATACTAACAATGAACAGAAATATGCAATTAAAAATAGATATCATTTAAAGTAGCACAGAAGAGCAAGTTACATAGCAATGAATTAACAACAGACATGTAAGACCTACATGCAGAAATTATATTTAATTTTTTTGCATTGTAGGCTGTTAAGTAGAAAAAAGTAAAAAAAAAAGATATAAAAAAAGAAATTATATTTTATTTTTAAAACATTAAAGATTTGAGTGAATGGACAGGTAGACCTATTATAAAAATTTTATTTTTCACATTGATCTACATATTCAGCATTAATCTAGTCAAAATTCGAATACTGTCTATACAAATTACAACCTGGTTCTAAAATTTAGATGAGTAAACAGAGGGCCAAGAGTAGCTAAGATACTCCTGAAGACACAGAACAAAGTAGGAAAACTTGCCCTACCAGATACCAAGACTTAATATGAAGTTGCAGCAATTAAGACATTGTGGTATTGGTGTTGGAATAGATGTAGACCGGTGTGATGGGACAGAGACAGAATAAAGAGCCCAGATACAATGACATGAGTAATAGAGACTTGATTATTACACAACTGGCATTGGAAGGAAAAGATGAATAAATAATAATAAGACAATTGATTATGTAGGAAAACATGAAATTGAGTCCTCTACTCACACTTGAACAAAAATTAATTCCAGGTTAATTGAAGATCTAAATGTGATTGGCCAAAAAAGATTTTAGAAGATACTGGTAATATGGCTGGCTCAGCTGGCTCACACCTGTAATCCTAGTACTTTGGGAGGCTGAGGTGGAAGGATTGCTTGAGGCCAGGAATTTGAGACCATCCTGAGCAACCTAACAAGACCTCGTCTCTACAAAAAGTAGAAAAATTAGCTAGCCATAATGGTAGATACTTGTAGTCCCAGCTACTCAGGAGGCTGAGGCGAGAGGATCACTTGAGCCCAGGAGATCAAGGCTGTAGGGAGCTGTGATTGGACCTCTGTGCTCCAGCCTTTCATCCTGGGCAACATATCTAAAAAAAAGAAAGAAAGAAAAGTTTCTTAGATGTAAGTGTAGACTGAAAGGAAGGTATTGGTGAATTCAACTATAATAAAATTAAGAAACTTTTGTTCACGAGTACACACTATAAAGAAAGAGAAAAGGTGGCTCACACCTGTAATCCTAGCACTCTGGGAGGCCCAGGTGGGTGGATTGTTTGAGCTCAGGAGTTTGAAACCAGCCTGAGCAAGAGCAAGACCCCGTTTCTACTAAAAATATAAAGAAATTAATCGGACAACTAAAATATATAGAAAAAATTAGCCGGGCATGGTGGCGCATACCTGTAGTCCCAGCTACTTGGGAGGCTGAGGCAGAAGGATTGCTTGAGCCCAGGAGTTTGAGGTTGCTGTGAACTGATGCCACGGCACTCTAGCCCGGACAACGGAGTTAGACTCTGTCTCAAAAAAAAAAAAAAAAAAGAGAGAAAAGATGAGCTGCAAATTGGGAGAAGGTAAACACATATAACAAAAGATCGGTATCCAGACTGTATGATAAGCAAAGCAGTAGCAACTCAGAAGAAAAATAGGCAGAAGATAATGCTCATATGTCTCACAGAGGAGGCAACCCAAATAGTAAATATATGAAAAGGTGCTCAACTTCATTAATTATAAGGAAAATGCAGATTAACCCTAGCACAGCGTCCCCGTCAGACTCACAAAAATTCTGGCATGTGTTTGCAAGAACATAGAACAATGGAAACTTCGATGCACTCTTGAAAGTATAAATTTGAACAGCATCTTTGGAAAATGATGTGGCATTATGTAGTGAATCTGTAGATGCATATACCCAATCACTAAAAAAATTCTCCTAGGTACCCTAGTAAGCTCTTGTACATTTATATGGTAAAATTATGAAAATATTTATAGCAGTATTATTGGTAATAAATTCTAGTTTATTTAGTAAAATTGAACATTATATGACAGTGAAAATAGATAAAACAGCTCATTGGTTAAATCTCAAAAACATAATTTTAAGGAAAAATGCTATATTGGAAGAGTGTATGTAATATGATTTTATATACAGAATGGTCAAAACATGAAATGGTTAATATTTAGAGGCATATACATATGTAGTAAAACTAAAGAAAAACCAAAGAATGATCAACAAATTAGCTTATAGGTTACATTTACTGAGGAGAGAGAAGGCAGTTGGGGTTGAGTTTCCTAGGAATGTCCAGTACACTAACAATACTCAGTTTCTTAAATTGGTGATAGATATTTGGTTGGTTTATTCTTTAAACAATACATGCTATTGGGGATAAAATGTATTTTGCATAAAAACATAATTTTAAAAAGAATGAGAGCCGTCAACCCACTGTAAAAAATATTTTTAAAGCTTGAAATGAACTACTATGAATACTGTGATATCTAAATGATGTTACAAATTTCTTATCTAGACTTTAATATACGGTTATAAGATTGAAGCAAATACCTCTTAAGATTATAAATAAACTATTCAAAGAGTGTGTGTGTGTGTGTGTGTGTGTGTGTGTGTGTGTGTTTTAATGCAATATGGGAGGCATTTATAAAGTAGAAAAGATAATTTTCTCTGTTAATAATTAGCCTTGTGACCTTGGGCAATTGTGTGGACCTCAGTTTCTTCATTTAAAAAACAAGGGAGTTGGAGTAGATAACATCTAAGGATTAACTCAGATTTTTATGAATATTGATATATAATTTTTTATGCTATTTTTAATTATGGGTACATGATAGTTGTATGTATTTATAGGGTACAAGTGATGTTTTTATACAAGCATACAATGTGAATTAATCAAATTAGAGTATTTGAGGTATCCATCACCTCAGGCATTTAACATTTCTTTGTGTTAGGAACATTCCAGTTCTACTCTTAGTTATTTTAAAGTATACCCCAACTTGTTGATTCTGGTCACTTTGTTGTGCTATCAAATATTGTTCATTCTGTCTAACTACATTTTTGCACCCATTAACCATCCCCACTTTATCCCTCTCTCCCTGCTACCCTTCCAAGCCTCTCTGGTAAATATCATTCTGCTCTCTGTCTCCATGAGAACAATTATTTTTAATATTTAGCTCCCACATACGTGTGAGAACATGCGAGATTTGTCTTTTTGTGCTGGCTTATTTCACTTAACGTAATGTTCTCAAGTTCCATCCATGTTGTTGCAAATGGTAGGATTTCATTCTTTTTTATGGCTGTATGTACCACAATTTCTTTATCCATTCACCCATTGATGGACACTTAGGTTGTTTCCAAATCTTGGCTATTCTGAATAGTGCTGCAATAAACATGGGAGTGCAGATAACTTTGTGATATACTGAATTCCCCTCCTTTGAATATATACCCAGCACTGGGATTGCTGAATCATATGGTAGTTTTATTTTTAGTTTTTTTGAAGAACCTCCATACCGTTTTTCATAGTGATTACACTAATTTACATTCCCATGAACAGTGTATGAGGATCCCCTTTCTCCAGATCCTCTCCAGCATTCGTTATTGCCTGTCTTTTTGATAAAAGCCATTTTAACTGGGGTGAAATGATATCTCATTGTAGTTTTGATTTGCATTTCTGTTATGACTAATGTTGAGCATTTTTCATATACTTGTTGGCTGTTTGTGTGTCTTCTTTTGACAAATGTCTCTTCAGACCCTTTGCCCACTCTTAAATTGGATTATTTGATTGATTTTTTTTTCCCTATTGAGTTGTTGGAGCTCCATATATGTATATTTGTATATATATAGTAGTTATTAATCCCTTGTTGGATGAGTAGTTTGCAGATATTTTCTCCTGTTCTGTGGGTTGTCTCTTCAGTTTGTTGTTTCCTTTGCTGTGCAGAAACTTTTTAGCTTGGTGTAATCCCATTTGTCCAATTTTGCTTTGATTGCCTATGCTTTGGGGATATTACTCAAGAAGTCCTTCCTCAGACCAATGTCCTGAAGTGTTTCCCCAGTGCTTTCTTTTAGTAGTTTCATAGTTTCAGGCCTTAAAGTCTTTAATCCATTTTTATTTGATTTTTGTGTATGTCGAGAGATAAAGGTCTAGTTTCATTCTTCTGCATATGAATATCCAGTTTTCTCAGCATCACTTATTGAAGAGACTATCTCCTTTCCCCGCTGTATGTTCTTGGTACCTTTGTTGAAGGTAAGTTCACTATAAATATATGGATTTATTTTTGGGTTCTCTATTCTGTTCCATTGATCTATGTGTCTGTTTTTATACCAGTACCAGGCTGCTTGGTTACTAAAGTTCTTTAGTATAATTTGAAGTCAGGTAATGTGATTTCCCCAGTTTTGTTCTTTTTCCTCAGGATGGCTTTGGCTATTCTGGGTCTTTTGTGGTTCCATATAGGATCATTTTTTCTATTTCTGTGAAGAATGTCATTGGTATTTTGATGGGGATTGCATTGAATCTATAGATTGCTTTGGGTGGTATGGACATCTTAACAATATTGATTCTTCCAGTGCATCAGCATGGCATATCTTTCAATTTTTCTGTGTCCTCTTCAGTTTCTTTCATCAATGTGTTATAATTTCCATTATAGGGATCTTCCACTTTTTGATTAAGTTTATTTCAAGGTATTCTATTTTATTTGTAGCTATTGTAAATGAGATTATTTCTTGGTTTCTTTTTCTGATTATTTACTGTTGGCATATGGAAATGCTAATGATCTTTCTATATTGATTTTACATCCTGCAACTTTACTAAATTTGTTTATCGGTTCTTAATAGCTTTTGGGTGGAGTCTCTAGGTTTCTCTAGATATTAAATAAGATCATATCATCTAAAAACAAAGATAATTTGACTTCTTATTTGTCTCGACCTGCGGAACCAGTTATTCGTGGGTACCTGGGAGGAGGGAGTGGGAAATGGGAAAGGCAAGACACAAGAAATGGAGACAAGACAGGAGTCTGATCAAGTCTCGTTTAATGGCAGTAGGGCAAAGGCTTAAATAGGGCAGAAGGAGGAAGTAGTTAGGCGGTACCTTCCAAGGTGGGAGTTACCATGGAAATTTACACGTGCGGGCCGCCCAGGGGTTACGTCACACTGGGTGAATGGAAACTTACAAGCTCTTTTTGCGGGCTTTTGTAAATGTGCAGGCTTGGTTGGCCGTTTTAGGCAATCAGGCAGATCCACATGGCTCACGGCCATCCTGAATAAGCGGCTGCCGGGCCTCATGGCTCCCAACATCAATTAACTGTCTTACTCTGTATTTACATATGGAATTGGGAATTTTTTTTTAATTCTTAGTCATACATAGCAACACTATAATAGTTGGGAACAGAAAGGGGATTTCTTTCAGGGAATTTTCTTGGTGAAAATTTAGCCAGGAAAGCAAAGGTAACACACAGTCTACTTCATGCCAAAAATGTCATGGGACATTTTATAAGTCTGGTTGGTCAGGCTTACATTTGTAAGGCTTGCTGTTAAATTCTAAGCCACTAACTTCTTTTAGGGTAGTGGTTCTCCCTCTATGATAGATGAGAGCCCTGTTGAAAATCAGAGCCCCAGGGGGTCATTGGCAGATAAAGGGATAAACAAAATATTCTCTCTCTCTCTCTCTCTCTCTCTGTCTCTTTCTCTATATATATAGAGAGAGAGAAAATGGAATAGTAACAGTCTTTAAAGGAAATGAAATTCTGATACATACATTCTGAATGCCCTTTGAAGAATTATACTAGGCGAAATAAGACTGACACAAAAGGGTAAATGTTGTATGATTCTATTCATATGAGGTACATAGAACAGTCAAAATCAGAAAGAGGGACAGGAAGTGGTTACCAGGGGCCGGAGATGGGGGAAATGGGGAGTTAGAGTTTGATGGGTACAGAGTTTCACTATGGGATGATGAAAGTTCTGGAGATGGATAGTGGCGACAGTTGCACAACAATGTGACTATACTTAATGCCACAGAATTATACCCTTAAAAATTTTTTGATTAAAATTATATATTTTACATTATGTATATTTTACTAAAAAAAAAAGAATAGTAATCTAAGCTTGACTAGAAAAGAATAGTGAAAAAAAAATTTTGCATAAAGAAAAGAATAAGGACACAGAGGAATTTGCTCTCTCAGATTCAGAAGGATCCTACCCTTAACAATGGTTAGAATGGTAAATTCCATGTAATGCATATTTTAACATAATTTAAAAAACAAAACAAAACAACCTTCTTCCAAAACCACACTGCCTTCTTGGGAAAGACATTCAAACCATACTCCAAACTGAAGCTCTTACGTGGGCTTATAACAGCCTCGCTTTTTTTCTCTTAACTTGCTTGTTTTGATCTTATTGTTTATATAACTAGCAGATTACCCTTTCATAAATAAATATAAATAGCTACTACTTAGCAGGACACTTCAAAGTTTTAAAAAATACAGTAAAAATCTTTTAAAATATAATAAAATATTTTCCATGATATGGATAAGTATTAATATCTTGGTAATTTCTATAAATCTAAATTATTACCAAACCTTACCCTTTCCCACAAAGAAGGAAAATGCCTATATGAGATATTGATTTTCCTAAGTGTTACCAAATAAGACATCTCTAATATATTATTTATTGGTTAGTGTTGTGGTCTAGGTCGGTTATTATTCACTTTTGGAAGAAAGAGAAAGCACTCTCACGCAGGTGGGGTGGCCTGGCAGTGACCCCACATCGTTGAGCCATGGAGCCAGTGCTGACCCTGAAGAACACTAAGCCAGGTGGCTTTCAACTTCACAGTGAGGTAGTTAAGAAACCAAAAAGCCTGTGTTTCCCATTTAACTTCCACAGCGACCTTCTCAGAGGAGATGATCAGTTATAATTTGATAGCCTAAGAGCAACTTGTAGGAGCAGTGGGAAGTTTCGGCCTATCTTCTTGGGGCACTGGGGTACTAGGGCGTCCAGTAAGCATCTCAGGGAGTGGCAGAAGGTGTGAGGGAAGCCGGGTGAGCAGACAGGGCTGCCCCCAACTCCTCCACCAATTCAAACAAAGCAGCAGGCCGTTTATCTGGACATTTAAAAATACCTATGTATATCAAGTTTCCGCATGAGCTTTGATATGATGAAAGGATCTTTACAGCTTAAACAAACAAACAAAATAAAGATTGAAGACTATAGAACTGCTTCATGGAGCGGATGCCACTGATGGGCCCCAAATCAATTGAGGTGACCTTCTAGGAGACAGTGAGTGGACACTTGTGTTCTCATAGGTTTCCCGCACCACACTCACCACCAGGACATAGGATTTTCTGTGTTTACAGGAGAATGTTACACCTGGTAATTGGCCCCTTCAAATCCTCCAGGCACTGTATTAGTCCGCTTTCTTCTCCTGTTGCCCACCTTTATTCAAGTGCAGGGACCCTCACTGGTGAGACTCTAGCTGATCTCTCCAGGCCCTTATCTCTGCCTAGCAATTCTGTGAGGGTTGTTGTAAAGCACCCTCTATTTCAAAGTCCAAGCTAATTACCTGGTGATTTATGGCTGTGCATAGAATTGTGAGGTAATCTGAAAAATGTCAGCTAAGTGTCAAGTAGAGACCTACCTTCCTGTTGACCTTTGTTTGGTCAAATACCTAATTGTTTGGCTTTTAGCTCTGTAAAACCCATGAAGTAGGACAGGAGATACTAGGAAATTCTTTCAATATTTACTTTCTAGAAGAAATAATAGCAAAAGAGATGTATTGAAAATCTATCACATCTACTTTGAAGTATCTGGAAAAACAATGGAATGAATTGCACTATCTCCTTTATCTTCACAAGTACTTCTGGCTAAAAGGCAAAGCATCAGCTCAAATTTTCTTGATCTATGTTTAAATTTTTAAGAGGGCTTGGCCAAAATCTCTTCTATGTTTTTTTTTTTTTTTTTGAGACAGAGTCTAACTCTGTTGCCCGGGCTAGATTGCCGTGGCATCAACCCAGTTCACAGCAACCTCAAATTCCTGGGCTCAAGCAGTCCTTCTGCCTCAGCCTCCCGAGCAGCTGGGATTACAGGCATGTGCCACCATGGCCGGCTAATTTTTTTCTACATATATTTTTAGTTGTCCAGCTAATTTCTTTCTATTTTTTTTTTTTTTTTTTTTTTTAGTAGAGATGGGATCTCGCTCTTGCTTACGCTGGTCTCGAACTCCTGAGCTCAAACGATCCGCTCACCTCAGCCTCCCTGAGTGCTAGGATTACAGACGTGAGCCACCGTGCCCGGCTCTCTTCTATGTTTTAAGCCTGAAACAATTACTATTGAATTTTTTGTTGTTGTTCACTATGGCTAGTATATCATCTATAGGTCACATTTATGATCTAGTCGAGATGCATTTTTCTAGTGCACTTGATAGTACCATTTTATAATTCTTTGAAGCACAGGTAGGCCCATTTTATAATTCTTTGAAGCACAATTTTTTCTCTTTTAAATTATTATACATTTCTGTGATTTATTTGATATACACAGATATCAATTTGTGTTATAATAAATGAAATTATCACATAATATCTACCTTAATCAAACACTTAGACCATTACCTTGCAGTATAAAGATGGTAAGGTGGGTAGGAGCAGGCTGCTCTAACACTAAGGGTAGAAATGCACGACTGCAGAAATAGGTTCCCCTTCCCTCAGTATTCAGGTGTCAGACAACAGGATGAACTTTTGCAAAACAGGTGAACCTGCTCCACATGTAATGCCTGATAAGTAAAGGAATATGAGAAGACATATGTATAAAAATCCAGTGAAATGAGCCCCCTATAAGGAAGAGAAGGTCTATAATAAAATAAATCTACATCAAGAAACCTTGAGATGCTAATTCTGTGAACAAAAGGATACAAGCAGTTCTCAGACCTTTTCTAGTTGTAACCTTTCAATTGTTTGATTTTACAACATTCTCTTTTCCCACATTCTCTTTAGAGTATGATATGTCATATGTTCCCTTTTATATTTTAAATTCCATACACATTAATTTGTTTTGAGAAATGTTTGATGGTATTGTGAAATCGTTGAGCTAATTAATCATATCATATAATTTCATTAATAAGGTTTGAGATCTGTTTGCTTTTAGAAAATAACATTTGTAACCTCAAGGAAATGTAATTGAATCAATGGGAGAGGTATGGGCCAGTAGGCTGGGTGCCTGAGTGTTTTCACCTTCTCGGAGGTCAGCTTTCTAATACATACCCGCCCCCATCCAACAACTGCGTTCTTGTATCCCTTAAAAGGGAATTTAAAAGCCTTTAAAAAGGGCTGTAGGCAAGTCTTAACGTCTCCAAGACACAGAATAGAAATCAGAGATGAAGTTCGAAGGAGAGAAGTGGGCTGAGCGTAGGCTGAATGTCTCACCTTGGAAAAGGAGGTGCATCAGACAAACCCAAATTGAGACATTCTATGTAAACATTTGACCAATATACCTCAAAAATATAAAGTTCATCAAAAACAAGGAAGATCTTAGAAACTGTAACAACCAGGGGAACCCTAAAAAGACATGATAACTAAATGTATTGTGATATTCAGGAACGGGAGCTGTTAGGATCCTGGAACAGAAAAAGGACATCAGGTAAAAATTAGAGAAATCTGAATAAAGTGTGAAGTTTAGATAATAATGTGTCAATACAGGTTCATTAGTTGTGGCAAATGCACCAGAGAAATGCAAGATGTTTGAACTGGGAGATACTGTGTGTAGGATACACAGAAGTTCTCTATACTATTTTTCTATAAATCTAAAACTATTCTAAAATATAATATTTATTTTTTACAAAACAAAAAACTAGCCATGTTTTTAACAATTTTTTTATACCATTCATAAGGATACTCTGTATAAGTGAGGCTTAGAATTGTCACATAAAAGTAAATGACAGAGTGAGGAAAACAAAAAGCAAGCAACAACCTTCTCCCCAGATATCATTCATTCATTAGTTTAATAAAATGGCTATATATTTAGCCATATAAAAAATAAAGGAAGCACTAAGCATTTTAGTGCTTAGTAGAATTCTACTGCAGAATAGGTTATATGTAAAAATAACCTATAAAAACTCACATATGCTAATAAGCAAGTGCCAGTTAAGACTATAATTACTTGTCTATTATTAGACCTTGATGAAGTTAGGAAAAAGAAATCCTCCTGTCTACAACCCTACATCACAGTTGCCCTCATCCACTTTGTCTTTATATTTATAGGACTTTGTTAAAATGTTTCAGTCCCATTCAGGATGTCAGCAGAACGTCAATGGCCCACCGGGGTGTTGCACGTATATACTTCTTTTGTTTGACGTTTTTTTCTTAATTGTTTTGAGGTTTAATTGATTTGGAATAAACTGAACATATTAAAATATATGATTGGAAAAGTTTTGGCATATATCTGTGAAATCATCACCATAATCAAGATAGTCAGCCAAATGTTTCACATGCTTTTTGCAACCACTCCATCTCTTGTCCCTAGGCAACCACTGATTTTCTCACTGTCACTATACATTAATTTGTATTTTCTAGGCCTTTATTTAAATGGAGTCACACAGTATATATTCTGTTATTTCTGGCTTCTTTTACTCAACACAATTGTTCCAAAACCCACCCATGATGTGAAATGCATCAATAGTTTATTCCTTTTTATTGGTGACTAGTATTCCATTGTGTGAATATAGCACAATTTGAGTTAATTGGTATTGATGCTCATTTGAGTTATTGGGTTTGTTTTGTTTTTTGGATATTAAAGATGAAGCTGTTCTAAACATTCATATGCCAGTGTTTGTGTAGAAGGTGTTTTTATTTCTCTTGGGTAAATACCTGGGGTTTAGGTGGCTGCATCTTATAGATGTATGTTTAACTTTTTAGTTAAGTGCCAAACTATTTTGCTTTTACATTCCTACAAGAAATATATTAGAATTCCAACTACTCCAAATACTGGTGCACACTTGGTATAGTCAGTCATTTTAATTTTAGCTATCTGAAGTAACATGTAGTATCTTATCATCATTTTAATTTGCATTATTCTGATGACTAATGATGTTGAGTATATTTATGTGTTTATTAACCTTCCATGTTTCTTCTTTGTTAAAATGTGTATTCAAATCTTTTGCCCATCTTTTAATTGGGTCCTTTGTTTTCTTATTATTGAGTTTTGAGAGTTCTTTATACATTCATCATATTTCTAGATTTAAGTATTTTATCAGATATATGATTAGAAAATATTTCTTCCCATTCTAGTGCTTGTCTTGTCTTTCCATTCTCTTAAAGATGTCTTGCAAAAACAAGAAGCTTTTAATTCCGATGAAGTTTAATTTATCAGTTTTATTTTCTTTTACAAATCAAGCCTTTGGTGTGCTATTTAAGAAATTTTTTCTGCATTCAAGGGTCACAAACACTTTCCCCTTCATTTTCTTCAAAAATTATTATAGTTTTAGATTTTAGTTTTTGCATTTTGAGTTACTTTCTGTATGTGATATAAGGTATGCTTTGAAGTTTTGGGGTTTTTTTTTAACACATGGACTTCCAATTAGTTGATCTAGAATCATTTGCCAAAAAGATTATCTTTGCTACACTGATTCGCCTTTGTACCTTTGTGAAAAATCAGTTGTTCATCTATGTATGTGTCTATTTTCAGACTGTGGACTCTCTTCTGTTATATTGATGTATTTGTCTCTCTTCAGGCTTATTCTTTTGTATTTAATTGGTTTCTGCTTGGATTTTTATTATTTCCTTTCTTCTGTTTACTTTGAGTTTAATTTACTCTTTTTTTTCTGGTTCCTTAGGTTAAATTTGAAATCATTTACTTGAAAATTTTTATTTGTTTTCCAAATATTTGGGAATTTTTCAGAAATTTTTCTGTATTGATTTCTATTGAATTCTATTGTGATCAGATAGTGTACTTTATATGACTTTTAAATTTATTAAGACTTGTTTTATGATACAGATTGTGTTCTATATTGGTAAGTGTTCTATGTACTCTTGAAAATAATGCACACTTTGTTGTTGTTGGGTGGAGTGTTCTATAAACGTCAATTATGTCAAGTTGGTTGATAATGTTATTCAAGTCTTCTTTATTGTTACTATTTGTTCCATCAGTTATTGAGAGATGGGTATCGAATTCTTCAACCGTTATTATGGATTTGTGGATTTATCCTTGCAATTATATTCATTTTGGTGTCATGCATTTTGAAGCTCTATTATTAGGTGCATAAACACTTAGGATTGTTATTCTCTCATAATAAATTGACCCTTTTTTCATTAGAACATACATTTATTTACTCTGGTTATATCCTTTTTTTTTTTTTTTTTTTTTTTTTAGTCAGAGTCTCACTTTGTTGCCCTGGCTAGAGTGAGTGCCATGGCGTCAGCCTAGCTCACAGCAACCTCAGACTCCTGGGCTCAAGCAATCCTACTGTCTCAGCCTCCCAAGTAGCTGGGACTACAGGCGTGCGCTACCATGCCCGGCTAA
>CAUYSK010027605.1:0-13352 GCA_963575035.1 Avahi laniger
CAAATAGCCAAAGCCAGTCTTAAGCAAAAGAAACAAATTGGGAGGCATCACATTACCAGACTTCAAACTATATCACAAGGATATAGTAACCCAAACAGCATGGTATTGGCACAAAAATAGAGACATAGACCAATGGAACAGAACAGAAAACCCAGATATAAAATCATCCACATACAGCCAACTGATCTTTGACAAAGCAAACAACAACATACACTGGGGGAAAGAATCCCTATTCAATAAATGGTGCTGGAAGAATTGGATAGCCACATGCAGAAGAATGAAACAGGATTCATATCTCTCACCACTCACAAAAATAAATTCGAGATGGATAAAGGACTTAAATGTAAGGCATAAATCCATAAGAATTCTAGAAGAAAATGTTGGAAAAACTCTTCTAGACATTGGCCTAGGCAAAGAATTTATGGAGAAGACCCCAATGGCAATCACAGCAACAACGAAAACAAATAAATAGGACTTGATTAAATTAAAAAGCTTCTGCACAGCCAAGGAAATAATTATCAGAGCAAATGGACAATGTACAGAATGGGAAAAAGTATTCACAAGCTATACATCCAATAAAGGACGAATAACCAGAATCTACAAAGAACTCAAGCAAATCAGCAAGAAAAAAATCAAGCAAACCCATTAAAAAGTGAGCAAAAGACATGAACAGAAGCTTTTCAAAAGAAGATAGACAAATGGCCAATAAAGATATGAAAAAATGCTTAATGTCACTAAGGATCAGGGAAATGCAAATTAAAACCACAGTGAGATATCTCCTTATCCCAGTCCAAATGGCTTTTATTAAAAAGTCCAAAAGCAATAGATGCTGATGTGGATGCAGAGAAAAAAGAAAACTTCTACAGTGTTGGTGGGACTGCAAATTAGTACAACCTTATTGGAAAACTGTCTGGAGATTCCTCAACAAACTAAAAGTTGACCTACAATTGATCCAGCAATTCTACTACTGCACATTTACTCAAAGGAAAAGAAGTCATTTTATCAAAAAGACACCTGAACGTGGATGTTTATTGCAGCCCATTTCACAATTGCAAAGACGGGGAATCAACCCAAGGGCCCAACAATTCATGAGTGGATTAACAAAATGTGGTATATGTATGCTATGGAATACTACTCAGCCATGAAGAAGGAGGAATTAAGACCTTTTGCAACAATTTGGATGGCACTGGAGACCATTATCCTAAGTGAAGTATCTAAAGAATGGAAAAACAAATACCACATGTACTCTCTATTAAATTGGAACTAACCGATGAACACACATGTGCACAGAGGGAAGTAAAACTCAGTGAAAATCAAGCAAAGGGGAGGAAGAAGGAAGGGATGGTAGGAAACCTACCTAATAGATACAATGCACACTATCTGGGTGATGGACACACTTATCATCCTGACTCAAGCATAACAAAATTGATATAGGTAACCAAAAACATTTGTGTCCCTGTAATATTTTGAAAAAAAAAATGCCTGAATCTATTACTATTTGATTAATTTTTTTGAGACAGAGTCTCACTCTGTTGCCCAGGTAAGAGTGCAATGGTGACATCATAGCTCACTGCAACCTCAAACTCCTGGGCTCAAGGGATCCTCCTGCCTCAGCCTCCTGAGTAGATGAAACTACAGGCACACGCCCCTGTGCCCGGCTAATTTTTCTGTAATACTTTTAGTAGAGACAGGGTCTCATTCTTGATCAGGGTGGTCTCGAAATCCTGATTGAAAGCCATTCTCCATCCTCCCACCTTGGCCTCCCCAAGTGCTAGGATTACAGGTGTGAGCCATCACGCCCAACTTATTAAAAATTTTTAAAATCCAGAATGGATGCTGAATTATGCAAATAATTTCAACCTCTGTATATTTAATTATCTGAGTTTCTCTTTTGATCTCTCAGTATGATGCCTCAATCCAGAAACATTTGAATTCTGAGAGTAAGTCACATTTAGGGGTGGTACATTATTATTTATTTGTGATGCTTAATTCTAGTTGCTAATCTCTTATTTTGAATTTTGCTTCAAGTTCTATTGTCTATATATGTTTTTAATTTGTCAGATTTTGGTATTAATGTCATGCTGGATAAGAAAATATCATTTTAACTCTTTATTTTTCTATATTTTGGAATAGTTTAAAGCACAACAAGAATCTGTTTCTTAAAGATTTGATAAAATTCACCAGTGAATCTGGATATAGGCTAATGATTTTGGGAGGCAATATTTCCATGATAATATCTTTGAATTTTTTTCTTCGGCAATTGGCTTATGTTCCCAAAGTTCAGTTTCACTCATTTATATTTTCCTAGAAAAACACTGATTTCATGTGGGACACAAAATTTATTTTTATAATGCTGAAGAAAATAATCTTATGCAATTCTTTTAATATCTTCTGCTTTGTGGTATTTTCCCATTCCCAGTTCTTACGTTAGACATTTGTGCTTTTATCGTTACTGTCCTGATTAGGTTAGTTATTGCTTCATCTTTTTTTTTTTTTTAAGAACCAGTTATTGGGTTGATTTATTAGCTCTACTCTTTTGTCTGTTCTCTAAGAAACTAATTTTCTACTTTTAAATTATAAATCCTTTTTTCTGTTTTCCTCATTTTCTTATCTTTTAGTCACCAAAATCATTTATTTTTACTCTTTATCAATACAAGTGTATATGGCTAGAAACTTATCTCTACTTACTGTGATTTAGCTGTACACCATAAGTTTCGATACATAATGCTTTATTATAGCTAATTTCTAAGTAATCCCTCTTTGCTTTGGACTTCATTTTTAATCCAAGAGCCATTTAAGAGAGAAATTTTATTTTATTTTGTTGTTGGTATATTTTTTCATTTTCAGGTACTTATTTTTTTAAAATTTTCTATCCTTATTTCATTGTGATCACTGAATGCTTTGGCTAATATTTTTGCTTTGGGAAACATGTTAGTGATTTCTAGCGTATTAATTTTTTTCTCATGTGAATATTCCAAGAGCTTCTTGAACAATGCCTTATAAATTGTATTACTTAGACCTGTGTTTTACTTTTGGCCTATTTGATTGCCATGGTCTGAGAGATGAGTTAGAACATTATATACAAATTGATATTTTAGTTCTATATTTCTGTCCATTTTGCTATTTGTGTCTATATGTTAATGACTACTAGATCCACTTACGCCTTTTACACTCTCAAGTGCTCATGTCAAGTGCTATGTGTGTCTGGGTGTGTCACAGTCGTGATCTGTTCAGGAGACGGTGGCCCTGGCTCACAGTGCCTTTCCCTGTCCTTGAAACAGAATCTTCAAGAGTCAGTTTAAGAGATGTTTAATTTAATAAACCCTGTAGGTGGTTTTTCTATGGGAGTGAGACCCATTGCCTTAGTCAATCAAAAATAGGCTTTTTAATAATATTTTAAAAAATCTTCTTAACTTCCCTTCTGGTTTCTATGAGACCAGTCTTTCTGGTCCCATCGTTCTGAGGCAGAGAGCTGCAGGATGATCACGATTCACATTCACATTCACATTCTCTCCTGTGCTCTTCCATAGTTCTCTTCCTGCAAGGATGGCAAGCAACATGATTTCCTTAATGAGCCTACTCCCCTGCCTCTGTAATGACAAATGAAGGGCAGAAGAGTTCCTACAGCCAACTCAAACGTGTTTCCATTGACACAAACCAAGGATTTTCTCCTTAGCATACCCAATGCTCTGGACAATGTTTGCATCTAGCTGGCTGTGTCTAAGCCATGTATTAATAACTGCCTATGTCCTCTGTCAGTATCTTTCTGTACCATGGACTGATATTTATTGCATTTGAGAATTTTTCATCTTAAATTGTGATTCAAGATTGCAGATATCCCTAGTTTTGTCAAAAACATGGTTTGCATTTCTTATTGTTGTTTTTCTTGTTTGAATAATTTCAGAGTAGAGAAAAGGGAAGTATCTGCTCTTCCTTCTCATGACTGAGATTCCCTTGTATCTTTGAAAACTACTGATGCCTTGAGCCTCAATCTAAATAAATGGAAACAGAATTTTCAAGAGTCAGTTTAAGAGATGTTTAATTTAATAAACCCTGCAGGTGGTTTTTCTATGGGAGTGAGACCCATTGCCTTAGTCAATCTAAAATAGGCTTTTTAATAATATTTTAAAAAGTCTACTTAACTTCCCTTCTTTGTATGAACCAAAGGTACATTTCTAAGCATCTTGTTATACATTTTTTAAGTTTTTGGCCTCTTCTGAAAAACAGTGCTAAATTGATTTCCATAAAAGCTACCACTTTTATTCTTTAAGAGTCTATAAACGGCTTTCATTACTAAATAGATGTTTACTGATATTTTATAGGAAGGTAAAGTCTGTTTTGGTTCTGTGGGACTCTCTGGTGTTGGAATGTTTTGCTCCACAAAAAATGAACAAAATATCCTTTGAAACTTTCGATAATCTAATGATGACTTAAATATTGTCAACCCACAATATTTATCCAACCTTCCTTTGCAGTACAATCTTTTTTAACTCTATTACAAAATCTTATGCCTGATAAAATAATTATTTCACTGTTCCTCAGTTACACATTATACTTTTTCTGCTGCATGATTTTGCTCTTACTCTAACTAAAATAGATTTTCTCAACTTAGTTGATAAATTATAACTATCTTTTTAAAGAACATCTCCAAAATCAACTTCTTCTCCTTCAAGGTCCCCCACCGTAAATGTTGGTTCTTCATTTCTGAATCCTATGGGCAATTTATTTGCATTTTTCTTAGTATACCTGTATTATATTATATTAATTTTTGTAGTTGACTTTTTCTTTAGTGATAAATTGTAATGATAATATAATTATAATATGTGATAATTATTTAGCATCTACTAAATTCCAGGCAATGGGTTAGGTCATTATCTGCATTACCCCTTAAACATATAAGCTATATACAATTATATTTTTTATTTTCCTAATGAGAAAATGAGGGATGAATGAAGTTGAGCAGTTTTTCCAAAATCACATAACTAGTAAAAGGTCAGTATTTGCAGATGTCTCAGCATAGAGGCAGCACCCCGTTAACCACAATGCTCTGCAGTGCCCAAGATGATCTACTGCCTTTTCCAGGTCTTGCTCAGTAACTTTCATATGGTAAACCCTGGGACGTTTGTTACTTTGAACCTCACCATTTAACCCCTATCAGTTTGATCTTATGTAGGCTGTTTTTATATAATTATAAATGTGAAATACTCAAGTCAACATTTTGAATGTTTCTGTTTCCTCATTATTCTCCAGAATTTAATCAGAATATGTTCCCAGCTAGAGAACTTGGCCTAATCATTAGTTCTTAAGCCTCTCTTTCCCTTTTAGTGGACTCTAATTGTTTTGCAGATCTGAATTGACAGCAATTGCATAAAGCAGTCAGACGATGATTAGCTTGGAAAGCTGAATTTTGTCAAGTTAATTACCAGTGGTGCACACTGACTTTGATTCATGAATATAGCTTTTAGCAGAGCTCTTAAAGTGAGATGTTAATCAGTCAACACTCATTTTTTACAGTTTAATGGAAATATCAAAAGGAGAGTTGCAGGAAAATCCCAAGCAAGAGGGACCCTGGTGTGCACTGAAAGAATCACCAAATATAAACGAAGCATTCATTTTAAAGAAATGTTTCAGGCTACTTGACCATGAAATGAACACTCCTTTAACTGCTGGAGGTGCAATCAAATCAATCATCAGTGCTCTTGACAAACATGAGGCTCAACTGAGAGATTGTACACTGTCTTTCAGGTACAAACTTTCTGAATTCCATTAAACGGAGCTGTGTGATGCTAGAGAGAAATGTAAAAAGATAAGACCAGGAAGAAAATGTATTATTTTTAGGTATAAAATATTTAGAATTTATTCTATAGGTTTTCATCAAATTGGAAATACTCTGCAATCCCTTGCTAGTTCAATGTTGAGCAAACACTACTAGGAACATAGACATCCTCACAATTAAGTCCTTTAGCTGCTTTTTAGGCCTGCTGCCTTTCTTTGTCTCATGTTGCCAAAAATCCCTTGGACTTCTCTTCCTCTCAGGAGGAAAAAGACTTCCTTACCTGAACACTTTTGAGAATGACAGCTTGATAGGAAAATATAAGCCCTGCATGCTACTGCCAAATTTTGCCACTAAATATATGGTGGTTTCTAAAAAAATAATCTCCCGTTTACAGCATATATTGAATTCAAGTTTTGAATGTGTATTTAAGCCATCATGTTAAGCTATTTGTTTATGACCAAGAAAAAATAATAATCAAAAACATAAATGAAGGCTCATTTGGGTTTATAAACTCTCCGTTACCAGGCAACACTGTATTTCAAGGACATTGCATTTTGTATTTCAAAAACTGCAAATCAAATGTGACATCAGCCAGCAAAATATTATGACTAAATATATTTACTTATAGTATTCATAAAAATTCTCTCCTGGACTACCTGTCTTCACTCAAAACCCAAGTTCATACCCAGGAGCTACATATCTTTTATAAACAGAATGCAAATCTTCTAATCTCTTTACAGATTATCATATCAATTAGATGACTGGAAGAATAAATTTTATAGCAAAAATAACAAAGCAGTTGTAATTTTTTATCTAATTAAAATATACACCAACCCTACAAGGAAGGGAAGAGAATGATATCAATTCCTGCTTCATTTATTAATATTATGTAGGCAAAAATTAGTATTTTGATAAAAATAGGAGTATCAAAGAATGCTACTGGATTTGGGAGTTTTACATTAATGAAATAATTTAAGAAAAAGGATTTTCATAAGACTAATTTCTGTCAGCTTATCCAAAGATTTGAACAAAAAATTTTGAGGCAAATCAGTAACATTTCAATGGTTTTCTTTGCCTTTTCCTCAACAGAGACAGTCACAGGATTTCTGAGCAAATGTGGATTTCAATCTTCTTTTGCTCTGAAGACCATCACAGTCAGTGGTTTCTCATGCCCCTCGTGGCACCACAGAAGAAAATAATTCAACTACAATTCTGCAATGCAGTTTTCCTGGAAGCATGGTCTGCACAATTATTTGACATCATTAAGGATTCCATTTTTGAAATTTGAGAATTTTGGATAATGAATCAGTAAGATGCATTTGACGTAATTCCATACACCATTATGGGGGTGGATTAAAATACTATGCTGCCATTCTACTCTAAACTTGTATGTAGACAATAATGGTCTCTTGATATTTTATATCTCATTTATCATTGGAGTTTTCATTATTTCTTCACATCAAGTTATATTTATATAATTTAATTGGAGGTTTTCAAAGATAGCCAGAAAGTTGACATAACATCTCATAACAACATTATCAGATACTACACATATTGAATACTTTAGGGAAAAATTATTGCCTAAAATAAGCATGATAGGCTTAAAATTGCTTTAACCCGTCCACATGGTGAGGTGAATAACTTAAGCTAGAATATTTTCTCTGGTTCTCCTCATTCACAATTTAAAATGTGCTATTTTAGAGTATAAATATTTTTTCAGCCATTGATTCCACAAATATCTGCAAAATACCCCCTGCACCAAGAATGTAATGATTGCCAAAACCAAATGCCTGTTCCCCAAGAGTTCATAGTTTAGTGGAAGATTGCAAAGCAATACATACATGTTATGTGCTCATTTTGTTCTTGTATTAGAATCTTATTAGACTATTTAAGCCACCATAATCCCCAAATCAGTGATAACCACAGTTAAAATAGGGGGGTATGTAAGTATGTGTTTGTGCATATTTGTTAGGTTGGACCATATGAAGTTGCTGTGTTTGCAGATTAGAAATGGTCAACAGCAGCACTTTCATACAGCTCAACCTAATTAATGCATTTCACTGTATGTGTGAACCACAATCCTCTACAGTTGGATATTTTCATTATTATCAGTAGTGCTAATAAATCATGCTATGTTGCATATCCAGTCATGTAAATCTTTATGTGCATCTTTCATTCTTCCTCCAGGAAAAATCCTTGTAAGAAAAATATCTAATCCAAAGGATAGGAACATTTAAAAAATTTTAAAACTGTTAATAAATGGCTCCTTTATCAATATTCCCCATGGTTTCCCATTATATATGGATCAATTTTGGTCATTTCGTTTTACCAACAATCTCTCACTTCACCCACATTTGGCTTTTTTTAAAACATAGACGTGTCATAGTATTTTCTTTATTCTTAAGGGGAAAAACACAGTCAAAATATGTTGCTATATCCCCCGCCCCCATCATTTCTAACATGATACATTGCTTTTTTCCTTTGTTTTCCCATATATCTTGTCAAGGATTGGTCTATTATAATGACCTTATCAAAGAACAAATATTAAATGAACAATGATATTCACCCCTTTTTTTCTAATTTTTAAATTTCAGCTTTTCCTTTTGGTGAATTGTTCCTTCTTTATTTTCCTTAAGAATATTTTCTTACTCTTCATTCTAATTTGTACTTTGTTTAATACTTGGTTCAGTCCTTAACTGAACTTATTTTCAGTCCTTACTAAACCTGTTGCATAATTTCATTTTTTTGATAATCATTCAAACTTTTTTTTTTTTTTGAGACAGGGTCTTGCTCTGTCATCTGGGCTAGAGTGTAGTGGCATGATCATAGCTCACTATAGCCTCAAACTCCTGGGATTAGGGCTCAAGCACTACTCTTTCCTCAGTCCCTGAGTAGCTAGGACTACAGGCACATGCCACCATGCATGGCTAATTTAAAAAAAAATTTTGTAGAGACAGGGTCTTCACTATGTTACCCAGGCTAGTCTAGAACTCCTGGCCTCAAGTGACCCTTCCGCCTTGGCCTCCCAAAGTGCTAGAATTATAGGTGTAAGCCACCATGCCTAGCCACAATTCAAACTTTTTAAGTTCCCTTTACACATTATATTAACATTCATATTGCAAGGTATTCCATTCACAAACATTACAGTTTGACAAAAACTTCACACACATATCCCAAAAGTCTATACTAGATTCAGTCACTTTACTAAATTATTAAAAGAATAAAGGTAATGAAACACAATTCTAATTATTTTAAAGCAGTAAGGTCTGAAGACTCTGGAAAAGATGTTCTCTTACAAGTATAATGTGTCATTGTATGAAATTACATAACAGAAAAAGTCACTAGATACTCAGTAATCAAGTACACTGGAATGACAAGGCTAAATAACTAGCATGGAGGGCAGGGAATGATAATTCCCAACCAGGAATCAAATGACTTCAAACTATGGGTCCACTTATGATAACATATAACCCTGTCAGAGCAGAATCAACACAAACCTTGGGTCATTTAGTGTTTGATAATTACATATATGGATTTTTAAATGTATACATATATATTTCCATATACATAATCAAAAAACTCTGGTGCAACATTTATTGCAAGTTTCAAGAAGGTTCATCTCTGGAAAGAAGCTGGCTTTTGGTGGCCAGTTTGTGGCCGTGGTAAACACAACTAGAAACAGCTCTAAGTAGAAGTGCTTACAGGGCAAATGAAAAGAAGTGTGCAGAGAAATTTGGGTTTCGATTTCAACACTGAAAGAAGTTGAGCAATGTTTCTTTTATCCTTCTTAGCTTTTTCAGACCCAAGTCAAGTTCTTGAGGACTCAAATGCTGTAGTCTTTTCTTACCTACAGTCAAAACAAAACAAGTGATAAAAAATTAGCTCTTCTGCACTCTCTCAATAAAATACATAGCACAATAAGAAGATATTATTGAGACTTGCCATCCCGGAAGAAGTTAAAGCAGCCCACTTTCTGTCTCTTGTCACCACTGTCCAGGTCACCATCTGGCCGGGTTTCATCCTGCAATCCACCTTCACAAATCATCAGCTCAGTTGTATATACGGAACCCAACTACATCACTTCAACTGCCTTGCTTTTGGCATAATGAAGAGCACTTGAGGGCTGTATGAAAAAGCTGTGGATTCCATGCCCACGATAGCTTTGAACATTCCAAAACCTATTTGCTTGGACATGCTTCTGAATTATGTTTCCCAATTCTCTGCATTGACAACCAGGTTTCACTGCATCGATGGCTGGCATCAGGCACTCGTTGGTGGTCTGAATGAGTTTCCATGCTCCCTCATTCTCATTTCCAACAAAAAATGTCTCATTCAGGTCCCCTTGATAACCACTGTGACGAGGAATGATGTCCACATTAACAATACCACCTTGCAAGGGCCATCTGCCTGGATTTCCATGGCACAACAAGACTTTGGGGAATTACAATAATTCAGGGGAGAAAGATGGCAATTTCTTACAATGTATGCTAATTGATATATTTCTTCAGTAGATACATACACCTGGTATAATCATCCAGTAATACCTAAAACTTCTCTAGCAAGTCTGCACACAAGTCACATCCCTTCTATATCTTCAGATGAGAGTGATTTAATTTGAGAAGTACCTTTAAGAGCCTGTTCAGACTCAGACATTCCTAAGGGATTACCAGGTCTTTGACTATAACTGACACTGGCCTTGCTGTCATCAGTGGTGGAGGTGGTCTGAGTCTACCAGTACATGGATAACCTGCCCATGGATCAGTGTTAAACATCATCTTCTATAGTCCAGGAAGACTCCTCTTGCTTTGCCTTTTCACATTTCACTTTCTTGTGTAATAACCTGTGAGTAGCCCAACTTCCTTTAAAACATCCTGCAAGTAGAAGTGTGAGCCCTGGATGCCCAGCTTGACACAGGTGGGCCACTGGAGTGTGGCCTGGCTGCTGCAGCCATCTGTCTCTCACATTGGCATCTCCACAGTTGCCGTTCTGCATGCCTGCTAGAGGAGCATCTTGCCCAGGAAGAGAAGGAGGAGGGAGCCTGTCGCATAATTCTCTATCTACTTTTTTCTCTGTTTTGTCCTAAGCATGATATAATTGTAGAAGTGAGTCTCTATTTTCCTAAGTGTTCATTTAGAGAGTCATTTATCTCAAATGTGTAAAATTGATTGGTTTGGCAAATACTGTGGTGTTTAGAGCCATTCCAAATCCTCCTTCTCATCTGCCTTCCTTTTCTATAGAATGTGGACAGCTAAAATTCTCAACAAGTCCTTGCGACTAGAGTCTAGTTCTAACCAACAAGATACTAACAGAAGTTGCTGAGTAGTACTACCAGGAATGCTCTGTAAGAGGTCTTACAGAGCTTACCATACTGGTTGGCTTTTCCCTTTGGTTCTCTACTCTTCCCCTAGTTTCTGTCTGGAATACGGTCATTTTCCCAAAGGTTTAGCAGTCATCTTAAACAAGAGGACGAAACCACACACTTAAAATACTACAACAAGAGGAGAGAAAAAGCAAACATCCTTAAGGATGTCCTGTAGCTAATGTACAGGTCTGAACTGCCTGCCTGTGGACTTCTTGCTTCAAGAGAAAAGTAAAGCTTTTTCTTGTTTAAACCTCGTTCATCAGGTTTTCTCTTTCCTGCAGCCACAATTAATATTAACTGAAAGAAAAATAGATTTCTTTTTACTGGTCAATGCAAATGTCTCCCAGCAACTGTGAGCTCATAGCTGTACCTTTCCCTGGAAAACTATTCTGGACTAAGAAGGGCTGCCTTATCCTGGACATGGCACCCACAGCCAATGGTTTAGGGATAAGACAGTACAAAATCATGGCCCTACTTGCCTGAAGGGGGACACCTCTACCGCCACATTTATAAGCCACAATTTCTATTCGGAGTGCCTGAGACTAGAATTCAGTCTCCCTCCAACATACACACTCTGTTCTAATTCCTTCACTTACAGATTTTTTCTGAGTGTACATCCATGATAAATCACTTGTTTCTAAAGAACCCTATCTAATTCAGTGGGTATTTTTTGTAAATACCTACTTTTATTATATTATAAAGGATATAGCATATATAGTTTTTGCTTCCTGGAATTTTTAAACAATTTCTCTATGGCCTAATATAGAATGAATTTTGTTTGGATTCATGGAAATTTGAAAATAAGATGTTTTTCTCTAAATAAGATATCAAGTTTGATATATAAGTTAGTCTTATTAGACCTATCACTTAAACCCAGTATGTTCATATCTATAATCATTTGCATCTCCTTGTATTTGTAACAGTTTTCTATATTTTAAAAAATTGCGAGGAGGAGCCAAGAAGGTGGATGAGACAAGCCGCAAGTCAGAAGGTCTCTGCAAAAAAGACGAATTTTAGAAGAAAGAGAAAAAAAATAAGCGAGTAGAAAAACATAGATCGGGTGAGGGTCGGAAGGAAGGGTGCCTGAGACTACAGGAGACTCCACGGGAAGACGTTGTGGAGGAGAATTGGAAGGAGAAAGGTCCCGAGAGGCTTGGAGACCAGCGACAAGGGTAGGTGGAGCGGCTAAATTCCCCCTCCCTTGCATCTTGGACTGCTGGTGGCTCCTGAGCGGCGGGAGAGACCTGCCGACACCAGCCCAGAGACGGCTGCCGCCAGTGAGCAGTGGCCTCTTGCGGACTCAGCACCAGGCTCCCAGCACCCTCGGGGCACCTCCCCAGGCGCAGACCCAAGTCTATTGACAGACGCCATAGTGCTCCATTCTCTCCTTCGCCCTCCCTACCAGTGCGTGCCCAGAAAGACAATTTAGCCATGACATGGAGACATCTCCAAGGAACGGGACCTTTCCTTTTGGGGCCCTACAGCAGACTGAGGGATACTCAGACTGCGAGTTCCCTGCCAGCCAGACCTCCCGGGTGCTGCTTGCCTGGGCACTCCAGGAGAGTGAGGCAAATCCCGAGGTGGAGTGAAATCGATCCAGCTTGGGCACCCTGTAGGTGATTCAAGACCAGCACCTCTCCCCCTGGCAGGGTCAGGGATTGATCTCTGGGGTCCAGGAGTCAGGCCTGCAGACCAGACCCCATACACCCAGGTCACGATCGCACTGCCCTGGGACACGGAGGAGAGATCTGTGAAAGAGCCTGCTGAGGAGTGTGTGCCTTCAGGGGCAGATCAGCGTGCCTGACCAGCAACCCTCCTCCTAAAAAAGGGCTGTGCACCCAGCTAGGGCTACCATCCTGGGTTGGGAACCTCCCGGCCCACATCACGGCCAGGGGAGATCCATCAGCCGGAGGCCCCGCTTGCTGGCAGAGGTCTGGGAGAGGACACGGAGAGGGGGAGAGTGGAGGGGAGCGAGACCTGCTCCAGAGTGTGGGTCTTGGACAGCCCCAGCCCCCAAGCCCAGACTTTCAGCTGAGTGGAGCCATTTCAGCCCCTCCCGACAGCTCTGCACAGAAACAAAGAGCGGAACTTTGACCCCTGCTAACAGCAGCTGTGGAGCCTGAGGGCAGGTTTATCCAACCCAGCACCACCCAGACTCACTCCCGGTCCTGCCCCCACTGAGGGGGAGAATAAGGACAGTTCAGGCTATGATTC
>CAUYSK010027607.1:0-13928 GCA_963575035.1 Avahi laniger
GGGAGGCTGAGGCAGGAGGATCGCTTGAGCCCAGGAGTTTGAGGTTGCTGTGAGCTAGGCTGATGCCATGGCACTCTAGCCCGGGCAACACAGTGAGACTTGGTCTTAAAAAAAAAAAAAACTATTATGAAGATAGAAAGTTTGAAAACTTTGAGATATACACATAAAGACTCTATATTTCAGAAATCATCTTATCTACATATACATGAGATATGTACATTTTAGAAAATGTCTATAGTATATTTAGATGTATGTCTGAATTTTAAAATATAACCATGTATTAGAGAGCATATACATGTAATTCATTTAAGTTATGCTGAAAACTTTTTGGGGTAGGGAAAATACAAAAGGGAATAGTCTTAGACTTTAAAAAAATATTAGCAGATACTTACAATATGCAAAAGTTTTAACACATCCACAAACCTGCAAAAAAACAGCAATGAAAAAAATGTTTTAAATGAGCCAATGGGGGAAAAAGCATTCTTCTGAATTGTAAACTAGATACCTACACTTTCTCTGAGCTCATGATCTCCTTGGCAATATGATGAACTTTACTTTTCATTCCAATATCTTCATCCTGTGGATAAGAGTACATTAAAAAAGCATGAACTCAAAAAAGGATAATGAAGATCCAATAGGAGCTAGTCAGATATGAATTTTAACTCTGATACTTGTAAGTTTCTTATTAGCACACAATTCATACTACATAATGTCTCAAATGGCAAACATGGAGCATTAAGTGCGGGATAAACCATAATACAGGAGTAGCTGAGACTAATCCTCACTGACATTAGCTAGATTGATGGAGGGCCCTGAGTAGCCACCGGGCCTCCATGGAGCACAGCCATCAGTGGTTCAAAACCGAAAAGTCACAAACAGAAAATCTGCAAGGGAAATGATCCCTACGGATATCACTGAAGATGAGTTATTTGGGTGCACATAAGTAATTTAAGACTTCTTAGTGAATATCCAATAGGAATTGCAGGAGAATGTCACCCTGAATAGGCCATTTTAATTAGTCTTAACAGGGCTCTTCATCAGTTTATACCAAATATATGTCAACATTATAGCCACAAGCTCTCTACATTTCCTTAAAATCCATTTTAGATATATGCTCTTAGAGTCAAGGCAATTTTACCGTAAAGAGCTGAAATTCTTTTACTTATGGACTGCTTTGTGTGAAAATTAAATGCCCTAGCAGGGATAAAAAAAAATGTGCATGTTTGAAAAAGAAAATAAAGATGACTCAAAAATAGGTCTTAGTATTTCAGTGAGTATGGCGTTGTTTTCAATTAAATACTGATGGAGCTGGCTTTGGTTCCAGGGAATCAGAGAAAAGAGGGAGTTTCTTTCCATTTCTATTCCAGTGAAAGATCTGAACACTACAGTTCCACAGTAAAGGGCAAAAGAGAGTAAATAAAGAATAAGGAATTTAGGAACAAGCAATTTAAGGAAAGTAAATACGGAACAAGTGAGTTTAGCTAATACACCTAAAGTGAAAATTATGACTGCTGCCATTGAAAGGAAAATGCTCTTGGTTTTAGAAAGAAAGGTCTCTGCATTCTAGCCAGCATTATTTTCTGCTGTCCACGGCACAGGTGGACAGGACAATGACACAATAACCATAAAAGTGACTATGACAATCCAGTAGTCATTCATTAATAAAATGCTATAGGAAAAAAATAATGGTAAACTCTTTAAAGTAGTCTTCTTTTTAAATTGAAATCATGGATTATCCTAGCAGATCTACTAACAGCAGAATCACTGTGATAGATCAAAGGACTATTTTATAATAAAAATTTTTTGCCTGCTTCCAGAATTTCAGTGTCAAACCAAGGTATTAAAATAGATGCAACTTAACAATGAACGAAGCTCTTCTGAAAATTCCATTTTAAGCAGTATGCCAGTTTATGTTCTGCACATATGTTAAAACTTTTTTATTTACTTACTTAAAGCACAGGTGATGTTCAAGTAAGTACTAACAAATTGGAAGATGCTTCCTCAAGGTTTTATAGTATGTATGTTAAAATTTAGATTTTTGGATGGCAATCACGTCCATACTGATAAGAAGTCAGAGACCTATAGGGGAAAACGTTACTTTTGGATTCATTTTTACTATATTGAGAATCATTAGGTCATAAATAATTGGTCAAGAGAGTGAATGAGATCAATCACAGGGAATAAAGTGGGAACTGAACCAAAGAATACCCACTTAAAACAGAGATTTGCCAAGATTCAAAATTGATTATCAGCAAAGCTGGGAAGAGAACCCACATTTCCCAGTGTCTACTCTAAGAATTATTGTATTACACTCTGAATCTCTCTTCAATATCTACTGGTCATCTTGGCATATCCTTACAAACATTGACTGCTAAACATACACCCACATATCTACTCCCCAGCTAAGGTGTAACAAACATTCTGCAATATTTGCTTTACATTTTTCATGAAAAAAATTGTTAAATATAACGTTAAAGCTTTCTTCCTTCTCCTCCAGAAGTAATCACTAATCTTATAGTTTGTGTACATTTGTCTCTTCCAGGTTTTCATACTTTACTATAGAAGAATTTACATGCAGTACCGAGAAATCCTACCCCTTCCATCAGAATATAAATACTGTTATACAAATACAAAAAATATTCGAATAAGCCTATGAAGCCAATTATTTATGAAAATAATCTTTAAAGAGCAATCAATTACTAATTCAGAGTGTATAACAGATCGGTCTAATCAGCTTAGGAAAATTTGTCTTGCTACTTTGTCTTACCTCCCAAACTCTCTCCCTAAAGGGACAATTAGATGGATGAATTTGACTCTATCTGCATTATTATTGTTTTCTAAGACAGGCTGTCGAATGACTGAGGCTAACAAGTTGCATAAGTTTTGCTCAACTCAATTCCATTCACTCACCTTTTAAATTACACATAGCTAAAATTCTTCAGGAAGCAGTCTTAAGTACAGTCTGATCTTGTAGACCACGTATCATTCATGCACTAACAACCACAATTGTGTACGTGTGTATACACACACACACGAATAATTGTTATTTTGAAAATATTTTAGCAAATCAATGCTTTTCTATTATAATAGGTTTCTCTGTATCATCTGTAGCTGAAAAATTTAATGTTTATAAAAATAGTATATATATTTAAAATTAGAAATGCATTGAAAATGAAAAACAAACTTAAACCACTAAGAAAATTGACGTCTTGACTGTGCACTCTCCATTTCCAAATAATGTGAGGGCCCTTAAAGGTCAGGAGAGGAATCTCAGCAATATCTTTAAAGAAACATAAGCACACAGTAGATGTGGAAGCATTTGTTAGTAGAGCCAGCTAAAATGTGTAAGCTCTATACAGAAATTTCAAGTAAGTGTAATTTATTTTTGGCATCTAGCCATCCTTTTGTTAAGTTTCTACTCTGTCCCTTTTTGTTTTTCTTCTGTGGACCTTGCTCTGCCAGGGCCTGTCTTACAGAGAGAACTGCATATTGTGGGCTGCTCCATAATTACACATATATGCTATCCCTAGTCAGATATCATGCTTCCGTTACAACAGGTGACGGAAATATACTTTAATTTAGAAGAAGAATACGGAGGGTCTCACATTCTTTTTCTGTAAAATAAGAGTGTTGAACTTTCAACTTTAAAATCCTCAAATTTAAACAATCTCTCAAATCTCAAGTATGGTGTGGCAAGTCATCAAGACAGAGGGTAGCAATGATTCACAGAGGTAGTAACACTGGGGCTGGTGAGCATGAAGGATTTGTTTTCTTTCTAAAAGCCAGATTATTACCTTTGGGGAAAAAATGGTGGATAATGGCATAAAGAAAGACATGCAGATCAGTGGGAAAGAATTGAGAGTCAGAAGTAAACCCTTACATTAATGGTTAGTGGCATTTTAACAATGTTGCCAAAGCCATTTAATGGGGCTGTTAGGTAGATAGCGAGGGATTCCAGGTCTCCTAGGGAAGAAAGTGGATGTGCTACAATTCACCCTCCCGGCAAATGGGCTTTCAGAGAGGCTCATGGGAGATCTGCATACACAGTAGGACTCAGGTTATGCAGCTCCCAACTGCCCAAAGTGGTTCCATGATGATCTCTGAACCACAAGGGAGGTCCCAATCCAGGCACTATAAAACAAGATGCAGACCATAACCAAGTCCCTTTTTTGCGCCCTTCTTTCTGCTCTCCGTTTGCTGCGATGATGGGCCCAGTCGTCATCTGTGGCATATGTACCATGCTCTGTAACCCTGTATCTTGCTCTTGCCCTATAACCCTATCTTTTTCTCCTCAATAAACCTCATTTTCGTGCTTCCCTTACTTTGGTGTGTCTGGTCATTCTTTGGCCATGAGTGGACGAAGAACCAACATTTTCAGACTAAAACCTAACAGGGCCAAGGTTAGTTTTCTTCAACTAATGGTTGAAAATTGTTGAACAACTAGACAATCACAAGCAAAAAGATGAGTTTATATCCCGTTTGAAACTATATACAAAAATTAACTAAAAATGCTAAAACTATAAAACTTCTGGAAGAAAACATAGAAGAAAATCTTTGTGACCTTTTGTTAGGCAAAAGGTTCTAAAATACAACACCAAAAGCATAATCTATAAAAGAAAAAAATTGATAAAATGAACTTCATAAACTAAAACTTTTACACTTCAAAAGACATCATTAAGAAGAGAAAAAGATAAACCATAGACCAGGGAAAATATTTGCACATCATCTGAGAAAGGATTAGTGGCCAGAATAAATAATGAACTCTGATAACTCAATACAACTCAAACAACTCAGAAATGAGAAAAAGATGTGAATAGACATTTCACCAAATAAGATAAAAGGATGGCAAATAAGTATATAAAAAGTTGTTCAACATAATTAGTTATTAGGGAAATGCAAATTAAAACCGCAATGAGATACAACTTCACATCCACAGAATGGCTATCAGAAAAAAATCAGAAAGTACGTGTTAGTAAGGATGTGGAGAAACTGAAACCTTTATATATAGTTGGTGAGCATGGTAGTCCTTAGTTATATACTGTGATTGGGGTAAGAAAAGAAAACAAAAGCTCAGAGCAGTCTGAGCTATGCAAGGTATGCAAAATTTATCAGACCTAGAGAGACAAGAGCTTGGGACTTCGGTCACGTCCCCTAAGTGTCCCCCATACCCAGGGGCAACTGTTTAAAGAAATTTGTTCCTGACTCCTGCCTCACCCATTATCTTCAAGTTCCTGGAATTTGTAACACAAAGAATGTATAGCCAATCAATTTATGTTAATATAAATTATTAGTAAATGACTAAGAAACACCTCTTCTTTTCCTTTAAAAATTCATTTGTAACTGATGCTAATCAGAACCTACATTGGGGCAACTTGAATCTATGCTCTGGGGTTGCAGCCCTCAAACTTGGCCCAAATAACTATTAATACTTACATTAAGTTTGCCTCAGTTTTTTTTTTTTTCCTTTTAGGTTGACAAGACTTTCTGCTGTCTCCTAATACCAATGAGGACAGAAAATTTATTTCGTCTCCTCCTTATTATCATTACCAAAAGGAAGGAGTCAGTACCATCTTCACTCCATCATTTTAAAATCTGAAGTTAGTAAGAGGAAAGAGCTCCACGGCCAGCTGATTCATCGCTCTACCACTAAATTTGAAAACATTACTGATGATTAGAATCACCAAGCAGATCTTAAATTTCAAATTCCAGTACTGTCTTAGAAATTCCAATTCTGGGCTGGGCATGGTAGCTCACCACCTGTAATCCTAGTGCATTGGGAGGCCAAGGCAGGAGGATTGCTTGAGGCCAGGAGTTCCAGAGCAGCCAGAGCAAGAGCAAGACCCCTTCTTTAACAAACAACAACAAAAAAAAAAAAATGAAAAGAAAAGAAAAATTAGCTGGGTGTGGTGGCGTGTGCCTGTAATCCCAGCTACTTGGGAGGCTGAGGCAGGAGGATCACTTGAGCCCAGGAGTTTGAGGTTGCAGTGAGCTATGATGCTGCCACTGTACACTAACCTGGGAGACAGAGCAAGATGCTGTTACAAAAATGAAATAAATAAATAAACAATAAATAAAAAGATCTGATTGTGTATGTCTAAAATGGAGCATAAATGTAGATGTTAGAAGAAAGAATTAAAGATAAGTACTTACAGACTAGCTACTGTAGCTACCAACTTATCAATGGCTGAAACCTGGACTCCACTTTCTTGGCCTCACAGCCACCTTTTATCATGGCAACTGAGTCAAGTCCTGTCAATCTGTCCTTCTGAATATTTCTTTAAAGCTTCATTGATCCTTCCCTCTCCTTCAACATTGCCTCCTTATGTCTTGCCTACACTATTACAGTAACCTAAGAAGTTTCCTTGGCTCTATGTTTAATATTTACCTCACTGCAACACAGAAGAGTTGTAAAATGCAAACGCAATCAGGCTAGCCCTCAGGCTGAACCACATTAGCAGCTCCCTGTCATGTATAGATAACAAAGACCAAACTTTCCCTTGCCAAGTACCCAAGACACTTACTCCACAATGTGTCCATTCACCGTCACTAGACTCTTTCCTACTCCACACTGTGTACTCTCTACTCCCGCCAACGCAGACCTCCTTGCAACTCTCCAAGCGTGCTCTGCCCTTATGTGTCCGTCACTCTGCATATGCCCTTCCTCCTGCCTTTACTTCCTTCCTGGTCACCTACCCTTATCCCCAAGGATTTCTGCCTTTCATATTCTAACCATCCTCTAAGATGACATTCAAAGGTTTTCTCTTTAATGAAGGCTGCCTTGATATTCTCTCCCTGCAACTCCCAAAGGATAAGATTACGCTCTTGTTCATGGAGTATTTATAGGACTTAACCCAGTGGACTGTGTTTACTTGCTGAAATATCTGAATTCCCTCCAGTCTATGATCTTATTTACTCTGTATTCTTCTACACATACTACAGTGCCTGGCCCACTGTACAATTAATATTCATGAATAAGTAAATGTATACAAGGGTGGCTGCTACCTTCTCAGAACCAGAGCACGCTGCTTTTGAATATGTGTTGCATACCATAACAATACAAACTCAAAGGAACTAAAGGCTTTCGTCACATAAAAGAGTAAGGGGGGTTGGACTAGATGATTAAGGTCTTTTCCAATGCTAAAACTCTAGGAGTCAATGTATTCTACTGTCTATTTTACCTTTTAAACTAGGAAAGCTATTTAAAAAAAAAAGTCAATGGATTACAATCTTTTTCAAAGTAGAGAGAAGTTAAAGATAACTAAAAAAACAAAATTAAAACCTCTATATTATCTTCAACTTGTAAGAACAATGACTGATTCTGACCCGAGTCAAACAATGATGGAAAAACACACCCCACCGTAAAGCTTCAAAACAGTCCATATTTGGCATCTCAACTTTTCAGTTAATGAAAATCCTCACTTAAATTACACTGCATTTCAAAGCAGAATGCCTGTTAAATAATGGCATCTCCCAAAAGTACACTGCTGTGGAAGTTGAAACATGAGCCACAAACAAATGAAATTACTTTGTCAAGGTCATAAAATAAGTCACATGAATTCCAAAATAGAACCTTTGATCTGAAATCCAGTTTTATGTTCCAATCTTTCTTTTTTTTTTTTTTTTTGAGGCAAAGTCTTACTCTCTTGCCCTGGCTAGAGTGAGTGCCGTGGCATTAGCCTAGCTCACAGCAGCCTCAAACTCCTGGGCTCAAGAGATCCTACTGCCTCAGCCTCCCGAGTAGCTGGGACTATAGGCATGAGCCACCATGCCCGGCTAATTTTTTTTTTTCTATATATATTTTTAGTTGTCCAGATAATTTCTTTCTATTTTTTTTTTTAGTAGAGACGGGGTCTCGCTCTTGCTCAGGCTGATCTCAAACTCCTGAGCTCAAACAATCCGCCCGCCTCGGCCTCCCAGAGTGCTAGGATTACAGGCGTGAGCCACTGCACCTGGCCCAATCTCTTGATAATAGTCCAGCTATGTAAATTCTTAACTGTGTTCTCCCCTTTTCATATTTGTTCATTACAAGTAATGTTCAGTAAAATTTACCAGTTACTTATTAATAGAATTATTAAAAGGCCTCTTCTACTCAAGAGTTTGAATAAAAAACAAAAAAATGTTTTTAATAATATCCAGACTTGTCTGAGAAACATATATTATTAAATTATTCCAAAGATAAGGTGACACCATGATAAATCTCTTAAGAACAATACTTTCTTAAGCTTTCATCCTTTTCTTCATGAGAGTATATAGTATGTGGGCAATTTTACAAAGATGATTTGAAAAAAGACAGGAAAGTCAACACATAGGGAAGGTGAAGTGGATGACTATTCTAACCACAAAGAAGCAGAATGAATACACCTCACTTTTTTAAAAAAATAAGCTTTAAGCACTGAAAGGGAAGACCAAAAAATGTAACACTAAAAACTTGGAAAAGGGAACAGTAGAGATTAGCATGGCTAGTCAGTCTACTCCAACATGTTCCATGGACATTATTCAGCTCCTGTGATTGTACCAAGTCATTAGCAAAGGCGGATTTGGGTTAAAACCCCAATGCAGGTGATTCCAAGGCAAGTTACTTAACCTGTATATGTATTAAAAAAAAAAAAACAAAAAACTCCTTTTCTGCCCATGAAACAAAAACAGTGTGTATGTCAGATCTATATCACAGAACATTTTCAATGATCAAGCATAATAACATGTACCCAGGGCACATGGACAAGCACAGGTACACGGGAGTTAATTTTCTTTCCTTTCACGGTGCCATTAAAGTTACAGGAGTAACTTTTTGAATTCCTGTTTGCTTTCCTTCACAAACTAAAGACAAGGGCATAGTGGTACATATTCTTTCTTTTCTCCTCTTACTGAATCTGGCACTTTCATGAGAAAACGTAATTGGCATCTAGACACGCATCAGTGACATGCTCATCATTCATCCAGGGGGTATGGCACTTGTGAATTTTTTTCCCCCTCAAAAGGTCCTAACCCCTTGGACTTTGGAATGGAACCTTATCTGGAAATAGGGTCCTTGTGGGTAAGTTAAAATGAAGTCATTCTGAGTAAGATGTGCCCCAATCCAATATGAATGGTATCCTGACAAGAAGAGACACAAACACACAGTCACGAGTTGGGGATGCCATGTCATATGCAGGCAGAGAATGAAGCGCTGCAACTACAAGCCAAGGAACCCCAAGAATTGCCAGCAAACCACAAGAAGTTCGGAAGAGGCAAGCAAAGATTCTCCCCCTAAAGGTCTCAAGGGGAGCATGGCCCTACTGACATCTTGGTTTCAGACTTCTAGCCTCCAGAAACGTGAAACAATAAATTTCTGTTGTTTTAAGCCACCCAGTTTGTGCTAATTTATAACAGCAGCCCTAGGAAACTAATACAACTTATCACAAACACACTCATAGAATTACACTTATTAATATGCGTAAACTTTCTTGACTCTCCAAATGCTTTTGCATCTATTATCCTATTAGAGCCTCAAAACAACTTAGAGAATAATATCCCATTTTCCAAATCGAAACTAAGTATCAAAGAAGTTATAAGGAAACTTCTCTTCCTATGCTTCTACTCCAAAGAACTTGTGTTTTTCTTTTGGATACTAATATCACCTTCCTTACTTGAGTTGCTAGAAAGCCAAAATTTTTGGCTCATCCTTGGTAGAAGTATAGGGCTATATAATATGCGTTATTTTGTACTAATCTTCCATTTAGCACTATTGCTTTTCCCTCAGTAGGATTTCTTTTATTCTTTAAGAGCTTTATTGAGATAGTCACATACCATAAAATATATTGTAAGCCTTTTAAAGTATACAATTCAATGGTTCTTAATGTAGTCACGGTTGTAACTTTAGAACATTTTCATCATCCAAAAAAGAAACTCCATGCCCATTATCAGTCACTTCCCAATCCTTTTTATAAATGTCTGAATAATATGCCACTGTATGCATATACCATATTTAGTTACTCATCAGTTGATGAGCATTTGGGTTCTTTCTACTTTTTGACTATTATGAATAATGTTACGAACGTTCCTGTACAAGTTTTTGTGTGCACGTGTGTTTTCATTCCTCTTGGGTAGATATCTAAGAGTAAGAGAATTGCTGGGTCATATGGTAACTCTATATCGAAGCTTTTGAGGAACTGCCAGATTGTTTCCCAAAGCAGCTGCACCATTTTACATTTTCACCAGCACTGTATAAGGGTTCCAATTTCTCCACATCCTCACCGACACTTGTTATTATCCATCTTTTTGATTATGGCCATGCTAGTGGGCGTGAAGTGGTACCTCATCAAAGTTTGCTTTGTATTTCCCTAATGGCTTATGATGTTGAACATCTTTTCATGTGCTTATTGGACACTTGTACATCTTCCTTTGTCTATTCAGATCCTTAGGCCTGTATTATTTATCTTTTTATTATTGAGTTGTAAGAGTCTTTATATTTTCTATATGAGTTCTTGATCAGAGATATGATTTGCTAATATTTTCTCTTATTCTGTGAGTTGCCTTTTCACTTCCTTGATCTTATTGTTTGCTATACTAAAGCTTTTAATTTTGATGAAGTCCAATTTGTCTATTTTTCCTCTCTCATCACTTGTGCTTTTGCTGTTGTATCTAAGAAGGCTTTGCCTAACCCAAAGACATAAAGAATTACTCTGTATTTTCTTCTAAGGGTTTTGCTGCTTGAGTTCTTACACTTAAGTCTATGATTCATTTTGAGTTCATTTCTGTTCTTGGTAAAAGGAAGAGATCCAACTCCATTCTTTTGCAGGTGGATAGCCAGTAATTATAGCACTATTTATTAACACCCTGATTTCTTTAACTACACATATTTTGACTTTTTTTATTTTGCAATTTATTTAAGTCATCTAAAACCTATTGTGAAATAGATTGTTGTAAATAAAGTAACTGACTTTTAAAAATTATCTGATCAAGGTCATATATAATAGCTAGTAAGCGGCAGAACTGGGACTGAAACACAGGTCTTAGAATGCCAACTTTCAGACTCTCTTTCCCTCCCCTCCTTTAAGGAAAATAAAAGAATGTCAAATTTCAAAATTTTTCAGTAAAGCACAATACTACCTTACATGTAAACAAGTTTGACATTTACTCATCAAAGATAAGAAAAGGCAAACTTGAAAGAATATATTAATTGGTAAGGTTACATAAAGCTTGATTTAAGATGTTTAAGATTTTGCTTATTTTCATAAAAACCAATAATAATAACTAAAAATCTATTAGGCACTCATTTTGTGTCAGGCAGTGTTCTAAACAGTGTATAATCATTTAATCATCACACCAATCTTAGCAAATAAGGACAAGGGTCTACTCTACTTTCTCTTTTTAAAGATGGGGAAACTAAGCCAAAGAAAAATGGAGAGAAAAGCAGTCACCAGGCTGTGGCTAGATGGATCAACAACTGTCTAGAAAGGGAGAGTTAGATTATTCTATTATTGCTGTTGTTGTCTCAGATGACGAGACAAAGAGTAAGTTCACTAGAGTGGCTGAGAATTCCAAAGGAGGGAAATTATCCTCCTTTGGCATCAGGTATCAGGTAAAAAATATGAAATGTCCCTGATTAACCAAAGAAATAGTCCCATTTAAAAAAAAGATAAAATATTTAACTGGGATATTGCAATGTGGCACAATTAAGAACATAAAACAATAGTATAAATACAGGAAGGGATAGGAAAGGCAGGCACAAATATAGAGGAAGGAACCCTGGGAGTCTCCACTGCCCACAGAATGAGTGAGTCAACCAAGCAGTGTTATCACAGGATGTGTTGGGAAGAGGCATAACACAACGAGGTCAGAGATTAATCCTTCTTTATACCATGTATCAGGGAGATCCCTAGTTGGATGTGGAAACCAATTTTGGTAACCAATTCAAGTATGGGGGAAGATTGGAAAAGGTTCAAGGAAAAGAAACAACTAAACCAAAATGATAGAAAGAATATGTTAGGAAAAGAAAGAACTTAAGGTTGCCCATCAGAGAGAGTAATGGTTGATTTAATTATGGCCCTTAGAGAGGAAGGCTATGTGAATGCTCTTCCTCAAACTCTTCACAGGCTTTGGGAGTCATTTACATCTCAGTCAATTTCAGGATGATAGGGAACATGGTAAAAAAAAAAAAAAAAAGAAAAAAAAGAAAAAAAAGACACAAATGAAAGATTTAAGGGGAAAAAAAGAGAACAAAGAAATTTAAAGGACATTAAAAAAATAGCCAAATATCACGTTCTCAGAGGCTTTTATCCAAAGTAGCCTCCTTAAGCCAGGAACTGTGGCATGCACCTGTAATCCCAGCACTCAGTAGGCGGAGGCTGGAGGATCTCTTGAGCCTAGGATTTCAAGACCAGCCTGGGCAACATAGTGAGACCCTGTCTCAAAAAAAAACAAAAAATCAAAGTAGCCTTCTCAGTTTCTAGCACACCACTCTGATTTGTTCCCTTCATAGTCTGTAACACTTTGAAGTTCGTCCTGTTTATGCATTTATGGATCCTCTTTTCCCATTAGGATGTGAACATCATAGAAGCTTGGACCTTGAACATGTTTATTTCTAGTAAATACCAGTGGTGCCTAGGACATAGTGGGCATTCTATAACTACTTGTAGAATCTATGTTCATGAAGCAGAAATATGGGAAATGAGCTTTCAAATTTTAGCAAGACAGATGCCAGTAAGACACAAGAGTCAAAGAGAGTCAAAGTAAAACTTGAGGCTGCTGAGGAATGCTGTGGGCCTTTAAGAAGAACAGAGCCATTCATATGCCTTAGGAGTTTCACAGATTCACCTGCCTAACTAATTTCTAGTGGTTACTTCCAAAACCATGATTTAATACCTTATAGCATAGAAAGGAAGTCTTGCTAGTAATAAATAATAAACAAATAATCATTGAGCTGTTACTGGGTACTGGACAGTGTTCTAAGGCTTCCCATACATCAAATCATTTAATCTTCACAATTCTGTAAGTACCAGTTTTTTTTTAGTTCAAAAAAGGTTAAATAAGTAGCCCAAAGTTACTCAGATTGTAGCTGGTGGAGATGGGACTTAAATCCAGACAACTGTACTTGTGCCATTCATTTAAGGCTGAAAATGAATTTAAACAGCAAAAATATGTCAAACAGGAAGGATAATGGAGTGATAAATCATGGCACAGGAGTTAGGTGACATGGATTTTCTCCATGGCTTGATACGTTGTGTGGACCTTTTCAAATTCTATCTTGCTGTAACATTCCAATACATCCCGGGGACTGTGCTAACATACTAACTTTTTCCCTTTATTAATATGTTAATTAAAATAAATGTGATCTAAAATGAAATAGATAAATAGACATTCAACCCAAGCTAAGTGAGACATTATAATGAAGCCCCTGTGACACATCCTGAGCAACTAGTAACACGTGGACAATCTTCATGCATGTTGTGCTCCCCCGAACACACACACACTGAATTATCTCAGAGCAAACAATACGTACTACCACAGCAATCGTTACTCTATCCCTAAAAAGATTTGATTGAGTCTGAAATGCATATATAATTCTTTCAAAAAAAATCTAAGAAGAATTGGTAGCATTACAAGAAACAATCCTAAGAGGTCTTTTCAGTACCAAAAAGAAAGCCAGGAGATGTTAGTAAAAATAATTTCTCAAAAATCACTAAGTAAGGCCGGGCGCGGTGGCTCACGCCTGTAATCCTAGCTCTCTGGGAGGCCTAGGAGGGCGGATTGTTTGAGCTCAGGAGTTCGAGACCAGCCTGAGCAAGAGCGGGACCCCGTCTCTACTAAAATTAGAAAGAAATTAATTGGACAACTAAAAATATATAGAAAAAATTAGCCGGGCATGGTGGCGCATGCCTGTAGTCCCAGCTACTCGAGAGGCTGAGGCAGAAGGATCGCTTGAGCCCGGCAGTTTGAGGTTGCTGTGA